>UYYA01000816.1:0-31440 GCA_900624975.1 Angiostrongylus costaricensis | reverse complement strand
ATAGCGCGTTCGTTCCCCACCGCATACACCTGCGGTCCGGAGTTTTGCAAATATCTCAGCATCATTAAGGTTATATTTCGCAATGTATACCCTGTCGTTAAAAAGAGTAGGCAGTCAATAATAAGTTAAAAATGCATATTTCTGTTTTGACGTTCAGTATGAGGTATTGAAAAATGCACATTTCCTACTGGTAGGTCAGCGTCGTGTAGTTTGACTTCAGCTTTTTCTTTATGTAAACAGTACCCGATATTGTGCAACACTGGCATGTCAGTGAAAATTATCGAGTAAACGTAGTAGTATTTTTTGTGTTAACAGAAGGAATTTGGGTTCCACTCACTTTAACAGCTTTTCTAATCAAGAGTTACTGAAATATTAAGTTATCTTGCGATTATCCCATCGTTCAGTGGAGTTCTTTCAATTTTCAGTAAATTATCCCGTAGCCTATGTTTGCATCATTGAGTTTTTCAACGAATGCTTGGGTTTTTTTTGCGGATCGCAACACACTAAGGATTGTTTTCCGATGGCTGGAGAGATACGTGCACATGTTTTCGCATATGGCGGCACGGATTTCGCCATAAGGGTTGATTGCTGGAGTTCTAGATTGTAGATTTCATCTGGCGCCAAGACTCATACCGCAATCGTTCGCTAACCAGCAGTAGTACTGTGATAAGCATAACATTCTTCCAACTTCTCCTATTCCTATTTGCAAATTTTCGGATTTATAATTCATGTATGTGACACATTTTCCTGTGTCGAAACACACCCGTGCTCCTTCCACGCCCAAGAGGCGGTGTTAGAGCAGAGATGTGTTATTGCTGCTTGCCCAGCTGCGATGTACAGCCGGATTTCACTCTATCGATAGGATCACCTAAGTCAACAAGCTGAGCTACGAGCAAATCAATGCCCAGGAATTAGTCTATGTGGTGGAAACCAAGTGGATCTGTGACAATGTTCCTTCAGACCACACTAAGACTAACCTTTATTGGCGATCGGTGAGATTTCAGTACGGCTTCTTTAGATTTCGGTTAGGAAGCAAGTAAGAAAGAAGGCTCATCTTATTTGAGTTATCCATTTTCGAATCATCTCCAGGCTTAGATCTTTTATTCGTTTTATCTTCTTATGGCCACATGTGGTCGTATTATTCGTGTTCTGATTCACCAGTGGCCTAAGCATCAGTCATTTACTTTCAAGGGAGCGTAATTCTCCTTGAAATGTCTTGTTAGCCGTGCTAAGGCGTTCTAAACTGTTAACTGTAAAGGGCCGTCGGTCATTCTGTTGGACGTTCTCCGAGTTTCACACTAAGAGAGGCTATACGTCGAGAATTATATTAGGTTGTTCAGAAATAAATGAGCGTTTTAAAATTTTGTTTTAATGTATTTTTTTGACAATAAAAAGTTTTCCGTACCTCGCAATATTGTATATATATATATATATATATATATATATATCATTAGAAATCTGATTTTATGCTTTTTCTAGTCATCTCTTTGTATTTTGTTAAAAAAATAAATTTTTTTGACTAATTTTGGGCTTTGCAATTTCAGTTGTTAAAAGCAATTTTCGTCAAAATTTATGAGTTCAAGCTCGCTCGTAGTGGAGCAGAGACGGCTCGAAACAGTAATGAAGTTTGGGGTGAAGGTAATGTTGGTGAATCAACAGTGCGAACATGGTTCCGGAAATTCCGATCTGGTCATTTCGACTTCGAAGATAGCGTAGGCTGCGGATTTCCCAATGAACTTGACGACTACGAATTGGAGACACTAGTGTAAGCAAATACGCGAACTGTTCGAGGACTTCCAGAGCAGTTTGGCATAAGTGCAGGAACAATTTCCACTCTCTTGAGTCGGACAGAATAGGCAAAAAACTCGACCAGTGGGTGCCGTAGAAATCAGACGATAATTTAAAAAAATTCGTCGTTTTGAAGTGTCATCTGCTTTTATTCTCCGCAACAAAACTACCGTTTTCTTGATTGAATTGTGACGTGCGATGAGAAGTGGATTCTGTACGACAACCAGCGGCATCCAGCTCAATAGTTGGATTACGATCAGGCTCTACAGCACTTTCCAAAGCCGAAATTGAGCCAGAAAAGGTCATGGTGGCTGTTTAGTGGTTTGCAGCCGCGCTGATTAACCACAATTTTTGAAAAGTACTGCCAACACCGAAAACTCCAACAACAACGGCTGGCATTAGTCAGCAGAAAAGGACCAATCCTGCACGGCAACGCCGGTTCTCACTTTGCGGAACCATCGCCGCAGAAGTTGAACGAGTTGGGTTACGAAATTTTGCCTCATCCGCCATATTCACCAGACCTCTGTCCTGCCGACTACCACTCCTTCAAACACTTTGACATCATCCTTCGCGAGAAATGTTTCACCAATTACGTTGACAAAAAAAATGCCATCAACGAATTCATCGCTTCCAGAACTCGAGAATATTATGCGATTGGAATAAATAAACTTGTTTTTCCTTGGCGAAAATGTGTGGATTCAAATAGTCCTGTTTCAATTAATAAAGTTTTGTTTGAAGCAAGTTATGTTGTTTTAAATAATATGCAAAAGTGCTCATCTATATCTGAACAACCTAATATGATGTGGTAGTAAAGACTTCCAAGGCTGGCAATGTGACCGAATCTGTAGCGGTGTAGTGCATAGATGGATTACTGGATAAAACTAGTCCTTAGGATATTCATAACTGGCTGAGAAAAATAAGAGGAGAAGATTACTTGGCCGAATCAGATACAGCAGAAATGCTATACGTAATGATATTACTGCGAAAAACTGAAGAGAAGACGATTAATATTTTCGTCAAGAAGTCAAAACGTTGTAAAGGTATTAATATGGAAGTATATGAAGGAAATTATAGTAATGTAAAGTAGACTCGGGAAAAAAATTGCTGCACGACGAGAAAACCCAATCGAGAAAGTCCGTGCTAAACTGAATGATGAATATCGCTCTATTGACGAACGCAGGTGCTCACATTTGGCTCCTGTGTTGCTTCAGATTGTCGTAGGTGATTTAGCGACCAAAAAAAATTGGTTTTGATATTTCTGTATACTTTGTCTGTGCCATGATTTCTTTTTTATTTTTATACTTTATATTCCAAGCTTTTATGCATAATTGGTGTTATATGTCACCGTGGATTCCAGTGAATTTTAGGAATTGTCTTCTTATCTCGAAGGAAAAGTTATAGTCCAGTGTAGCATAAGACTGCAGTCGATGCTTCTCACCACCATTATCTGTTCATTCATGCGAAAATTTTTTACCAGGGCAAATTTTAGAATTTACTTTAAGTTAGAAATTTTTTAGAATTTATTAATGTTTGGTTTAAAAGTCTAGAATGTGGCTATTCGGTTTCACATTGGAAGCGTTTTTAAGATGAAAGTGTATATATTGCGTGGTTTTCTTGTTCAGCAATCGCGAGGTTTTTAAACAGCATACATTTACTTCCATAGAAAAACACAGTACAATACAACACTGGCTGACGTTTCGGCAGTATCGCCTTCTTCAGACCCGCTGTTTTAGTGACTTCTAATAAAGGAGATTAGAACAGCTGATTATAGTCGCATGTGGTTGATGACTGCACCATCCCACATCAGAAATCAATGCGAACATACGGAGTCAGGTCGTGTATAACCTCTCGTATGAAGAAGGCGATACTACCGAAACGTCAGCTAGTGTTGTATTGTATTGTGTTCATCTATGGAAGTAAATGTATACTGTTTAAAAACCTCGCGATTGCTGCACAAGAAAACGACGCATTCATATTCCAATGCCGAGGTTAAAGAAAGTCGATCCTGGGAAGTATATATATTATTAGTTAAAATAGCCTTGACCATAATTAGTCAAGTAAAGGTTTACAGCCTGTGATTTGTTAGATTTTTTGCTATTAATCTTTTGTATCTAAACCGAATGTGTATGTGATCCAGGTTTTCTGTCGGTTCTTATAGGTTCTTATTTTACGCTCATTTGCTCTCGCTCAATTATACCTGAAATTGTTCTTCTCTCTACTGATAACGACGCATGTGGCGCAATGGTCGGAGCCGCCCTGCGGCGCACTCATGGGATCGATCCCCGCATCCGTGGTTCATCAAGGCTCCCATCCCTGTGGAGTCGGTAAATTGGTACCAGACTTGTCTGGGAGGATAACAGCACTGACTTGATACATTGGTAGGCCACCGCGAGTCATTGTAAAGGCCAGATATGCATTCAGTCAACTCCAACGATACTTAATGAAGTCGAATGCATGGTGCGTCCCTTAGGGATCGATCAACGCCAAGAGGTTTATCTTTTTTTATCAACTGATAGTAAGGATTTCACCAAGTACTATTTCTTTTTTGCTCATTTTTATCTGAGACTGAGTAATTCCGAAGTTATTACTAGTGAGTCATACATAATATTACCCTCTGTTTCGTCGTTCCGTCACTTGTTGTTATTCGAAGCTTTCTCGTGCAAGTCTGCAATCTTCCTTCCAAACTGCGTAATGGGCCTTTTTTCCAAATGAGTTATGTCTACTGGAATATCTTTAAATGGCCTGGTTATCGAAGAACCAACCCTATCGCATGTTAAGCAAGTTTGCTTGCTTACTTGTAGTGCTCTTCAAGTTTTTATTAAAATTAAATTTATGGTGTCTTTTAAATGGATTTGTAAGAATTTAATGATTTTGCTAAACAGTATGTCACTATATTCAAATGTTTTCGAAGGTGCTTTTGGATTTATTGTAACGGACAACGTGCTTACAATGGTATTCGGAGCCAGGCTGGATTTGAACCCTTTCATTCTGGATTTTTTGTGCTCTTATTACTGTCACGAGCAAAGTGAATTTTTGGCCTTTTTTCTCCATTTGCTACAAATTTTTTTACTAATGCATAGAATGTACAACTGATTCTTCGCAAATTTACGATATGGCCGTAGTTCTTTTCGATGCGACGACTGGATGAGACACTTTCGATACCAGTTTTGGCCAATTGATGCTAACGTCAGTTGTGCAATATGATCTTTGCACACTTTCTCCTGTCGGGTAGGAAGCGAATGCATACCCGTCAGCCGATTGCTGTCAACTGGTTTTTCGTGCCCGGTTAGAGGACCTTAGTTCTCTCAATTCATCGTTTCCCGTAATTGCGAATTCGTAGTTGGCGTATTATTTGTTAATTCCTCATATTTACAGCTTTCCTTGCTTACCTTTTCGCTGACAAACCACCGACGACGACAATTCCATGCTTAATGGTATGGACTTTGGTTAGATTTTAACGACGTAGACCTTCTAGTACTTCTTGAATGTTCTGCTTTTTCTTCTACTGTAAAGAAGTTCCTTGAGGAATGAAGACAGTGCTTCTGATATTTGAAAAGTCGTTCAAGATTTCCAGACATGAATTGGGACCGTCGGCGTCTTTTTTTACGTCTTCTGTTTTAGCTTTTTTTCTTCTATATTTGGTGTGACAGGGAATTTGAGGAAACCCGAGAAAGGGATATATTTCTGCCAATCATCTTTTGCCAATGGATGCTGCTTTTTCATGTATTCACCTTGTTCTGTTTGTGTAAATATCAGCTATTCGGAGTTCTTTGTTAGCAGACTATGGAGCGTCCGTGCGATCCTAATAATTTCAGTTGTTGGTTGCTTTCACACCCACACCGAGTGCGCTCTTCGATGGACTTTCCGGTCGACTAGGATTTGATCCGGTTTTGCCTGTTGTCACTCATGCTACAGGCTCTACATTTCGGGTGTTCTTAGGCCGAAAATCATTCTCGAACGGTTGCTGTTTATTCTTGTTACTTATTAGGAGATTTTTTTGAAATATATTCTGTCTAGATTTCCTTGTTCTCTACCTAAAATTGATTAGGAGAGATGGCCACTTTTCTTAACCTCTTATGGTGGTTCTATTCAGACATTGTCGTCACTTTTTGTTAAAGTGTATGTCCGCTATGAATAGGAAACATTCCTTCGCGTCAGGATTCATCGACGATTTCTTTGTTATAAGTGAGCTTGGGAGCAGTGGTAGTTCAAAATTGAGCTAGTCCCTTCTACAAACAGAACCTGCTACACAAAAAGAGCACAACTAAGGTAACCTTCCATACGATCAGCGTATCTAACGAACAGTGGACGTGATTGGCATTATTTTCAGTTACGAGAGCTGTGAAACTTCAAGACATTTTCAAGCTGAATGTTGCTACAAGTTCACTCCGTTGGTAGTCAACAATTCTCGGCATTTCTAGTATACGATAATTAGCCAAGAAGTTTTTCCGGGGATGCTCATGATTCTCGAGTGCTGTACTATGGGAGTCTTCGGTGGCGTCTGTGACCACATTCTTGCCTATACACCGAATGTCAAAGGTTTTTCGAAATACGGGTTTCGTATCTATTATCCTCAGTGCAATGATAGTCACGTTTGGTGAAATTGTCCAAAGGTCGGACTCTGTGATTTTTCCGGTAAAGTTACTTTTAGTTACTTTAGCATTTGTCGTTCTTGAGTTGATGATGGGTGGGTGGATGGCTTACGAGTTTGGTGTTATTGTATTAGATTATTTCCCATAGATTTTTTCTATAATAATATTATTTTGCCTGGTTAGGAAGTTTGTCTGAAAAACAATTTTTGTTCATGTTGTGTTGCTGAAATCAGTTTGTCGTCTAGTTTTCGATATAGCTTGTTATTCATTTGCATGCATTTTCGTTTTCTTTCATTGTTTTTATCAGTGCTGTTTGGAGGAAACCTTCTTGGCCTGGTCATCTTTCCCTTATGTGTTTCTTTCACCTCTGCTTCATCTGTCCTGCTTATCTGCTCGTTTTTTTTGGCAGGATTTGAACGCCTCGAATGTTTGCTGCTCGTAGAGCATTCTTCGTTGACTTAGTAGTTATTTCGAAAAGTACTTATTCATTTCTCATATATTGAAACTTTGCGTATGTACACATATTTGCTCCACTTTTCTAGTGAACTTTGGCGTGACTCCATAGGTTCCAATCGGTGTCTTTAACATTGGTTGTAGCCAGCTTCCAGCTAGCTTAACAGGAAACATGAAACTTTGGCGCTGCCTTATTTTTCACCTTCTAAAACTGTGACTGACTTTCGCGATAGGTTCTCATGCTTGAGTTAATTTGCGCGTGGTAAATAAGTTAATAAAAGAAACTTTGCATCGTTCAATACATACTGTTTGTATGCGAGCTGATTCCGATGTGCGAAATCTATTTGAAAGTTCTTGCTAACCCATTGCATTATTACAGGATGTGTATTTACACCTCGGTTTCTGGTATTAATGGAACTACAACATTCTATACTGCATCAATGACTTTGACGTAATTCTTCACGGTGACGTAAGCGCGCATATTTTTTTTAGACGAGAAACTGGTGATCGCGGAAATTGTTTTTGTTGGCCCATTTTAGGCTTACATTGCCTCGATGTACATTCGCAGGGGCCATTCACGTAGTTCTCCAAATAGAGGTAATTGAGCACCGATCTCATTCATATAAGAAACAGCTGAGTTACGTGACGTTTCTCCAGGAAGCTTATAAGGTATTTGCGTCTACCAAATGCGACCACGTATGCCCTGTTGGATTCTGGAAGTGGAATCTCTCTCTGCTACGACAGATTATCTTTCACTTCTGTATAGACGCTGTGATTAGGAGTCGGATCATGCAATTCGATCTGCTCAAAGTCATGTGTTAAAATTACTGAAGTATATGGGTAGATGCGGTTTTGCCTTAGCGAAAAGTCCACGCTTAATCCGAAAAAAACCTTCCGGTAACTAATTTCTACCTAGAAGCAAGGCCAATAAAAGTATTGGTACCAGGAGTTTGATGCCCTTCGTGTTTCTCAGACGAGGATCTCACTGTGCAACAAGCAACAAGGACAAATGAATGCTTCACTGTTTACGCTTGAATTACCTCTATTAATGGTACCAGGTATTACAGTCGGTGGAATTCACTGTGGTAGCACATACAACAAAAATGCTCTTTCTTATGTGGTCGTCATTGTTGTATTCTTGTTTTTCTATACCGTGTTCGTTACGTCATGGGTGCCCATATGCGAGCGCTGTCTTTTATTAACAGTTGTAAGGCTAGAAACTCGGTGCTTTTTCTCGTAAAAATCGATTTATTCCTCAGTGCGAACTGGAGAATACTAAAGATTTTCTATCTCTGTTCACAAGGAGCTCTTGAGTCACTTGTCGCGTGTATCACCTGGAGTCCCGTTGATCGGCGAGTGACTCGAGCGGGTGCCAGCAAATCCTCCATTTTTCCCTGTTGCGTGCAAGAGTAGCCTAGTGGGTTCTGCTTCTCGAATTCTTGAGTACTGGACAAAATAGTGTACCATTGTGGTGCCGTTAGGGTGATCCATATGTGGTTCACATCATTCACATTATGAGCGAACACTACATATACATTATGAATCATAGTTTTTACATTTTTTTTCATTGCGTCGTACATCCTTCTCACGTCATTTTCTTTCTTTGATGGTTTCCTTTTCTCTCGAACGTGGCGGTATAGAAATTCTGATGTTAGAGTAAGGTCCAGTAAATTTCGTGGTTTCTTCAACGGTTACCGGTTTCCATGACCGCTTCATTTATCAGTGTTATCTAGGTTTCTTTCATAATAAGGTTTCTAAGTTCCACCACAAATAAACCTTCTAAATGTATTGCTTTCTTATTAGGCCGAGTGGTTAGAGCTGCCTGCCCTTAGAATACACAACTGGTCGTTGGGTCGATAGAGCCTCCCGGATTCACCAAGGCTTTCGTCCTTTAAGGTTTGGTAATTTGGTAACGGACTGGTCTGGGAGGAACGCTCACGTGATATTTTTCAAGCAGACCGTCGTTTAACCTCGGGGAGAACGATCAATGTACCCTATTTCATTGATAAGCTAAAACGAGGTTGTTATCACACATTTATTCGGCCAACGTTTCGACGTCTTCGTCTTCCTCAGAGCCGATGATTCGAGAATCAGTGTCCACAGTTCATCTTCTCGATTTGGTGCCTTCACCGTCTTGTCGAGTCGGTTCGGCAGACTCTGCGGGTATAGACCATTGGCTCGGAGCGTCGGCTCTGAGCAAGACGAAGACGTCGAAGCGTTAACCGAATAAACTTTTTCTTACCAAATTCGTCTTACCTTATCAGTGAATGAATACGTATTGGTTAGCCACGCCTACGTCAAAGGAGAGTCGGTTTTCGAAATTTTGTTGTTACATCGCAGTGCTACTGTAACTCTTTTATGGGTCGTGTATGCATTCAATCACCTATATTTTGTGAATTCGAGTGCACTGCGCATCCGTTAGGAATGATCAACGTCGAAAACCTTGTCCTTTGTCCTTTATTGCTTTTCTTTGTCCGTGCAGAAATGTTTTGATACAACTGTTATCGAACAACCTGTGGTCGGATGCAAACAGTGTTTGGTCGCACATCGCTGCCCTACTCGTCATCCTTATCAGGTCCACATTGAGACGTGCTGGCTTCATGTTCATTCTCTCTCAGGTGCCTCTCGGATCTCGTGCTCGTTCTTCGCTGACGGTGTTCAATAAAGCTGGCAGGAAAACTCGTAAAGTTAATCGGTTTTTTTTGGTTCTACAAAGTAATGAGTTTAAAAGTTTATTTTTCTGTTAATGTTGTTATGTTTACTTTATCGCCAGTAATTCACTGTTCTCTTGACATGCACACTCGAGGTTGTTATTATTGATACTTATTAATAATTAATGTTTTGGCAAGGCTTTACCTTCTTCAGAACCTCGAAAGGTCAAGTTAGCTACAACTTAGCTAAATGCTTCCATAACTTTGACAGAGGAACCACGATGCATAAATTTCAATTCCACTGAGAACAAAACAGCTTCTTCACACACCACTTCTACGAGTCCTCTACGGGGTATTCCACGTGGATACCAACCCTACGGAGCTCACATGGAAGGGTAATGACCCCCGTTTACGTGAAAGTATCACCCTGAGGTGTAATGTGAGACCCCGCGTGATCTCTTGTAGAGCATATGGGGACGAATACGCTGGCGAAACGGGTAGACTACTGTGCGTCCGTATAGGAGAACACCTGGTCTGTAAATTTAAAGTTAAGCCGAATATTCCACTGGGTGCACATAGGACATAGGTGCTAAACAGAGAGGATTTAAAGTAAAAGTCGCATTCTTTACCCAGGAACCTTAAACATTGGTCCGAAAAACTCCTGAAGCATTTTGGATCAATTCCGGAAATGAAACATAAAGAGATGTGTTTTATGATCACGCATGACCTAGCGCCATACCTCAGACTGATTTTTTTGACTAGAGCCAGACATATTCCTCATCTATATCAGACCTTTGCGTTCGATATTTTTTACCAAATAACTGAACAGCTTAAAAAGAACAAGGGTATATCTAAAAAGCTGTTTAGTATGCGAATGAAAAGTTCTGTGTTAAGTTTTATCTGCTGAGTTTGTGAAGGTGTTTGACTGAGTTTGACTACGTCAGTTTGACTTGTCCAGGCTCTGAGAATTGCGAAACCACTGAAACGTCAGCTGCCATTAACAAATGATTTAATAACAATCTCGTGTGTGCTTACTAAGAAAATGGTCAATTCCGAGTTTAGTGGAAAGTTTTGTTTTATATCAGTTTCATCGGAACGTGAAAAACTTAGTACACTTTTCATTCCATTGCTCTGCGGCTAAAGCGCTTGTGCGGCAGTGTCTGGCGGTAGGTACAATGTCGTGTTTGGTTGCACCACACGTCCGCATCGTAGATTCATAGTCTATAGGTTAACTCGTGCGAAAACAATGTTTCAACCTTAATTTACCGCCCCTTCTTTTTTTTTCATGGCAAGGTACTATACGGAATGCGACCGCAGTGATGCTGAGATATTTGCAAGTCTCCGGACCGCAAGTGTCAGCGATGGGTATCGAACACACTACTATTTCCGGGGGCTAACACGTTCACCACCACACCATACGGGTCTTTCGTTTCGGCTTTCTGTCAGCCGTGTTTTATAGGTGCTATCAGCACTAGAATATGTTATCAGCTTATTTACTAGGTTTATAGGTAATTATTTCATCGTTGTTGTGGAAATCGAATGTTTTTACCTTTGCTTTTGCTTACTCTTTTACTTTATCTCACCTATATTTTTACTAAATTGGTGCTGTCAGCAATCACCCGTCAATGGGAATGAACTGGATCACGCGAAACGGAATAGCACGTGAGCTCCGGCAAGGATAATTGCGACTTCGTTGCCCAGTTGGAGGTACCGGGTTTTAGTCATATCTCAGCATCCCTCTGGCTGTATTTATCTAGCCAATGTTTATAGGAGTTTTAGTTTTTAAGTCTAACATTAAAAATTGAAGTAAACGAATTCTGACGCAATATGGTATCCGGCCCTCTTTGAGCTAGGTGGTTGTATGACTTTAGTAATCACTTTAATGTGTTTTTTTTTGCAGTATCAGTATTATCGAACACATTTTAGTCCAGAGTGAAAACCATTGAAAGAGTTCACGAAATCGAAGATTATGTGGGCAATTGAAATGGTGCTGAATTCCACTTACTGTTCCAATTGGAATTGTTTTTGAGTCGAAGGATTTGCAGTACATATCGCTCTCATTCCTTTCATGGAATTGATCCCTTCGTTTTCCTTCGTTTCTTTCTTCCGATATGCCGTCCTTGAGGAGGGCGTCGTAATGCGTTGCCATTTGCGGAAGGACGGCCGTTTGTGATGGTTTCTATGCATGTTTCATTGCGATCTGTCGCAATAACTCCAGCTTCCTTCGTGTTTGTTCTGAAG
The DNA here is from genome assembly GCA_900624975.1 of Angiostrongylus costaricensis. NCBI lineage: Eukaryota > Metazoa > Nematoda > Chromadorea > Rhabditida > Metastrongylidae > Angiostrongylus > Angiostrongylus costaricensis. Next base: position 19,715 of record UYYA01000816.1, on the reverse strand, counting down.
TTTCGTACGCTATCACACCGCTGTTGTTATGCCACTCACATACTGAACCTTTTTTGTATGCAAAGTCAGCTGTTTCACTCAAAAATACCCAAGCGAATTCTCTCTCTCTTTCTCTCTTTCTCATTTACTTTTTCTTATCTCTCTTACGCTATTTTTTTCGATATTCCTCATCATTTGTCGTTCTGAATCTTGTCGTATGGTTATTTTTTCTAAGAACTAAACGCTTCTACTCCACACAATATTTTCGATGACTTCCTAGGACGAAGTCGAGTAAATTGCTTCTCTTATTCAGTTGAAATCCCTCTTTAGTTTCCATTATAACCAGACGATCTGAACAGGGAAATTCACCACACCTACTTTGTGTTTATTATAACCTTAACGGTTGCTGAATTACTTGTACCTTTTTTATGGGTTTTGTTTGGTATACTGAATAGGTAAAAGCAAACAAATAGACCTATTGGATGAAATGTAGCTAAAATGTAGAGGTAGAAATATTTAGTGAGGAAGTGGTTCGACTGTCCGGCGTTGGTTTTAGTTCTCCTTCAAAATTCAGCATTTTTGTAGAGTTGACGAGTTTTTGAATTGGTATTGATAGCGTGTACTTGTGGTTATTGCTGACAGGAGTGTTGGCAGAATCGATGGGCTGGTACTCTCGCGCAGTGCTTGTCGCTGTACGCGGCGTTTATCAAAAAGCGAAGTTTCTCTGTTTGATAGCATTGTTTGAAGAATGCTCTCTGGCAACATAGTACGATTTCGAGTAGCTTATACTGCTGCCACAAATCTTTTTAAAATAGTAGTCCTAGTTATATGGTCACAATCTTAACCTTTTTATTTACTGCCTATTCTTTTTAACGGCAGGGTATGTTTCGAAATATAACTTCTGTAATGCTGAAATATTTACAAAACTCCGGACCGCAGGTGTTTGCGGTGGGGAACGAACGCGCAATTGTCCTTTCCGGGGAATAACGCGCTCACCACCACACCATGCGTGTCCTTCGTTTCGTCTGTCACACAGCTAGTTCTATCGATCGTTTATATAACTATATCCTCAGCTTAACTGGGTTCAGTGCTGATTTGGGCTCCCCAGATCAATCTCATTGATGGTTGATTGCTGATGACAAAAGATCGATAGAACTAGCTGAGAGACAGGCGAAACGAATGACCCGCATGGTGTGGTGGTGAACGCGTTATTCCCCGCAAAGGACAATAGCGCGTTCGTTCCCTACCGCAGACACCTGCAGTCCTGAGTTTTGCAAATATCGCAGCATTACAGTAGTCTTAGTGTTTAGAACTAATGCATCGTTGTTCAGAGTTGTTGTTAGCCTGAACTTCTGTTGAACTACTTGTTTATGGATGTATTTTGCTCCTAAAAACGGGACTTCGTAAAATTGTAAGTATGAGCCATATATTCTGACAGGAACCCATTAAATAGGCATTCAATTTTTTGTCTTCCTTTCCATTTCTCTTTACCCCTCTAATATAGGTAGTATGACTTGTTTACAGGCACAACGGAGCCTTTATTGCCGAGAATTTATGTTTATTAGTGCCACTTATACTACATATATATGTGATGTGTAGGCGCACTATGGCTGAACACACCCTTCTATGTAACTAATGTTGCCATGGATCGGAATGCCGCCCACGAATCGGCCTTGTCTGCTTCAAATCGAATCTATGAATTACCCAGCTGCTTTTCTACCTTTAAGTGATCTTTGAAAATTTCTTGTATTTTTAAGGTAGCACGACGTTCATAAAAGATGTCGAACAGTTAGCCGAATAAACCTTTTCGTTATCCTCATGCTGGCTTAATAATCGAAGAAGGTATTTATCATTAATTCCGAGGGATAATTTGTTTGAAATATATTGATTATTGAGTTCTTTAATTTGAGAAAATCAGTTCTGGCATACTTCATAACATTTCTAACCTAGGGCTACTACGTTCATTTTTCATTGAGGTATCTTATGTGGAGGAGGTCTTGATGAATCGCTACCATATATGATATTTAAATGATCAGGCAGTCTTAGTGATATCATCCAAGAGAACAGCTTGGCTACCACGTAGTCCGTTTGTCTGTTGTTCTAAGAGCGTAATTCATCATCAGCTTCCTGGTGTTTTTGGTGCTTCTAAAGAAATAGAGTCCGTAGTCGGTAAGAAATATCTCAGACCTTACATATTCTATTGTTCTATTTCGATTATTTCCCTCATTGATGCTAGGTGTCGACGTTGGACGTGCTGCAGATGCTTATCTAGTGTATTGTTCTGTTCCGTGAAGAAGATCGCACTGGAGGAAATCTCATCATCCTCAACAGTTTTTGTTCAGGATTTTTCCTACACTGTTTCGTATTCCTGTTCCTTTTTTTGTGGTCGAAAGTGGTTTGGTTATTCAGCTGACTTGAATGTACATCTTTCCATTACATGAACTACATGAACGCGACTTGATTTTTCAAAATCTCGTGCGACTGTTTTAACCCTTTCCGCCGAAATAGTCCAACTTAATGTCCGTTTATCAAATCCTTCAGTTAATACGAACTGTACAGTAGTCTATAGCATTTCATCTGGTTTTCATCACTGCTTGGTAGAGAATTTTTCAAAAGGTGCCCTTCAAAAACCCTTTCAATTCGTGGTGCTAAATTCTATTCGGGTGTATGAATAAGGGAACAATAGGAAACGTTTTCCCATCATACCCCGTAAACCATATGTCCGATATAACTAAATATATTACTACATTCATAGCAGCAGTAGGTTGATATGAATGAGAACTTAAGTGATAGAAAATTGAATTAGGATCATTTAGTGTCCAATTGCACCAATGAGGATTAATCTTCGTGATTTCGTTTTCGCTCTTATTCCTTTCATTCGTGCTAGTGATCATACGTCGCTAGTAGTGGTAATCTGATATGTTTCTTCGGAATCAGAGAGCTACGTTGTATTTCGAACCAAACTAGGACTACCCATTAAATTTTAAGACTTCTTTTGTTTATTATTGTGTGTGTTGTTAGAGTGCCAGAGAAAGTGGCAGTAGGTTCAATGAGCCGCAAATGGTTTTTTTAAAGAGACGAGTTAAGAGAAAATTTTCCCCTGATTTTGGACCACTTTGATGGCCACCGCTGTTTTTGTGTATATCTATTTCAAAATAATTGCTTACTGTGACGAGACGTTAGACACGAGTCGTCTGTCAAAAATGCTTGAACGAGTTTGTACGCTATTCTGTTTGTTTCATGGAGGACCTACCTGATTTTTATACGATGGTGACACGTTAGCATTTCTCATTCTACTTTTTCTTCTTCTTCTACAGTTCCTTTCTGCACCGGCTTATCCACTTCTCGGAGTTCTCTGAATCAATTTTGTTATTCCCAGCGTTAAACTAACACTTACAACTCAGTATTTCGTACGTTATATTGTAATACATACTATTATATGTTATGCTGTACAATATGTTGTACGTATGCCAAAAATTGCATCATCCAGTTTCACCCTGTAATGGGATATGAGCATTGATTTCAACGCATGCAGTGCGAAATTGGTACAATCCTCAGCTTCAGATCAACATGTCGAAACTCATAGTGAGCTTGCTAATTTAAGTAAAATTGATTAGAATCTATGAATTCTCACTATACGGGTTCTTCTATAATACGACAAGATCCTTGTTTTCTGGAGCTCACCAAGGGTATCTTTACCACTTTCCTTTTCGGACGCCTTACTAGGAAAATCGAAAGGTGGAGCTTTCGTAGCACTGGAAGCTATGACGTCTCTCAGTGTACGGTTGATGTTTGCGGCTACCGCATTGCTGTTAAATGTTTAAAAGCTTAGGATTTTGTACCTAGTTTTCTCCAATATCCGTTTAGCATTTTTAAAACGAAAATAATGTTATGCATATATGAGTACCTTCAAAGCTATAGAGCAAGCCCTCTCTTACGAGTCTGTCATGTTTGCAACTCCTCATGTGCTGCATTTATCGGAGAAACATCGGCATTTTTGTCGAAAAATCAGCATCGGAGCTTGTTTGTAAAACAAACTTCTTTCGTGTAATCTTTCGATGATAATGTGAATTTCTTTCTGTTAATATCATTCTAAGGGCGTGTGTGGCGCAGTGGTGGGAGGCTCCCTGCAACATACGTAGAATCGATCAAAGCGCTCACGGCTCACCAAGCCCTCCATTCCTCCGGGGTCGGTAAATTGGAACCAGATTTGTCTGATAGGATAGCACCAGTGGCTCGATACATCGGTAGGCCACCGCGCGTGATTTTAAAGGGCAGATGTGCATTCAACCTCTTCCAAACGATGCTCAATGAAGTCGAATACGAGGTCCCGAAAGCTTTATTATTTTTTTATCTTTCGGTATCGTTTTTTGATATCCATATAAAATATAAAGTAGAATAAAACTAGTATTTAGCTCGTTCAAAATCTGTATTGTTTTCCAATTGCGTTCTACAAATTGGAGTGGGAAATGGAATGTCCGATGTTTTCAATAGCCATTCACTAAAGGAACATGCATACATTGCGAAATGGAACTAATTTTTATTCATGTACATTTGTCGTTCTATTCTTGATGTTATTCATGTGGTGTTGGCTGTTGTGAAATTAATTAAGCACTTGAAGAGCGGTTTTCTCAACTGAGAAGTCAAACAGGCTCTCATGAAGAATTGAAAACCCGCTATTGTTATGGACTAACTTTATTAGTGTTTTTGCTCACTATTTGGCAAAAGTCGAATATATTCGTATTTTGCAATATTTGTGCATAAAGTAGTAGAGATATGGAAAATATTTCAGTCAATTCACGATTCACTGTCTTCTCCAACTGAGGCGCTTTCTTCACTACTAGATACGCTTTCCTCTCCGGTGTTGGACAGCTGCAGCAGTTTCTCTATTAGTCAATTCTCTGGATCACCATACAAGCAGATGACAAGCCCGAATCGGTGAATAATAATGTATTTCCTTCTTTTTTGTTTCCTTCTTGGTTTTATACGTAAGAATGTCATATTCGTTTCTCTATTGCTACATATCCAGATTCGCCCAGCCGAACCGTCGCGCTGTTGGGATTATGTCGTCACACTACGAGTCAAACAATTCTCCCGGAGCCCCTGGAACTCCATTAAATAGTTTGTGCCTTGTTTTTTTTCTACGTATTGATGACTTTACTTTTTTTTCTCTAAACGAGGTATTTGAATTTTAGCTCCGAATAATTTATTATTTACCTTTTCCTTTGTTCTGTAGGTATTCTGTTCTAGTTAAATTGCGAGGGCCTAGCTTCATTCAAATCATACTTGTTATTTCTCAAACTTTTGACACAATGTGGTAATCACGTATAAAATTTATATAGTGCTTTGTGAATTTCCACATTAATCACTCATCTGTTGGCCTTTTGTTCGTGTTCACAACATTTGCGTTGAAATGAACATACCATGAAAAGAAGAGATTGTCAACAATGCTTACATTTAACTATCTTGTTTTGGCTTATCCCTTCTATTTAATTTCTTTCAACAAGTTTTAGATTCCTCTATGGCATCTGTTAATTTTAATCCTTCTGGCGGCGTCACGACATTATCCAACGTTCCTCCTCCGAAAAATCCAAAATTGTACAAAACTGAGTTGTGTCGTTCATGGATGGATCATGGTCGTTGTAACTATGGAGAAAGGTAGCTTGAAAGTCACCTATCCTTAGAGCTCTGTTGTTTTTTTTATATTATTGCATATTTTATGCAGATGTCAGTACGCTCATGGAGAACAAGAAAAGCGCCCAATTCCCCGCCATCCGAAGTATAAAACCGAGGCATGTCAGTCATACCACCAGTCAGGATATTGTCCATATGGACCACGGTGTCACTTCATTCACAGGTGAGAGCAAAACTGCTAGAGATATGAATCAGTTAGTATAACTTCTGACATGATGGAGAAGGCATTGTTAACGATAAAAGATTTTCTAGGTACGTCTATGTACATTTTTAAGAGCTGTATTTCTCTACTAGTAAGTGTAATATGTCAGTAGAGGAGTTTACCAATTACCTAGCTAATCGTTTCCATGAGCTGTAATTATCTATAGCCTTGTTAATCATGTTAATCGCTTGTTTCACGTTTATCGACTAGGTTGTTATCAAGGTCTCAATTTCTTCATTTGGCATAGCACGGCTCGCTCTGAAGGTAATATATGTGCCACAGTTTTCACATGAAGTCTATATTGTTAATGGTTTTGGCTAGAGCTTAGCCTAGCGTGACTTTTCGGCGTAAACACTGGGTTTGCTTCCTGGAGACAATCCTGAACTAAATACCATGTAATTTCTGGTCACTAACTTGCCGGCATTAGGCTGGTTATACTTCTAAGATGCAATCCACCTATACACGGATGCATCTATTCGTGAAAATACAACAAAGATTACGAGCGCATTTTCTGAATCCATTTATGCCCCACAAAGAGCTTTTTTTCTTCGTTTAACATATCAACTCCTATTTGGCATAGTTGACTCTTCTTGAGTGGCACCTTAAGTGGTGGCACGTGTTCGGCTCTTTTAAAAAACGATTTTTTTTGCTTAACCATAAACTTCAGCTGCAGAGTATCAGATCATAGCAAACCTGTCGACTAAAATAAGAGTAAATGGTTTATGTGCCTTTACCAACAACGTACAACATCAATATCCCACCATAAATGTTAGATTTCCGGATTTCCGGATTCCCGGATTTCCGGATTTCTGGGGTACACAAGCGTTTTACATATATTGTTTCCAGCAGTTGCCCAGTAATTGACTTTTAGCAGTTGTCCACCTGCTTGGAAAGTTTGGGTCAGTTCGTGGGAGTTTCAAAATAGTAGTTATTTGATTTGTGGTCGGAAGTTATCGTGCAACACAATTGGTGCTTTCCTTGGTGCACTATGTAGATTTTATCGTGGTTTCTCTTAACTGTAACGGTTTCGATAGGATTAAGGAACTTCTAATAGATTTTTCACATGTTGAACTCAAAAACGTCTTATGGTGTGAATTTGGCTCTGGGAAATGTTTGGGTGTTTGGCCAAGCACGTCATGAAATATCGTGACTTGTCGTATGCGCCATCTATTTCTAGTTATTTGTCAAAATAATCTGTCAATTCATCGGACCGTTTTTGCATGGGTCGCTGAACGTCGTTTGTACAGACCACTTCCTAACGGTTAGTTCAATTCATGAGCCTCCCGTTTTTTCGAGTTCCTGTTTTGGTTGGAATGCGCTATAAATGTTACTTTACTCACGCCTAATTTTTCTGCACGCCGTCGAACATTTGTGTGTAGACCTGCGTAATTTGCGCTGGTGCTGGATTTCAACAGGGCGTTTGTAATCCTAAGTTCTAGTGGCGTAAACATTTTTTCTGCAGTATTGTTTTGATTTGAATTTCGGTCGTATTAAAAGCTTTTAGAAATTCAGTATTGGTTCAGCTTTTTAGAATTTTGAACACCAGTCATGCATTCGATTAGAAGTTGACATGATCAGAGACCCCGTGGCGTCGTCCTAAACAAAATTCGACTGGTTCAGCCACTTTGTAGCAGACGTAAGAGCCCAGTTAGAAGAAAAAAGTGGTTATAGGTCAGAAGAAGTCAGACTTTCATCACAGTAAAATAGGGACACGTGTATTATGTTGCTAAAGCTCTGTAGACTCTGTTTCTTTTTATTTCAATTAATAGAGCACTCTTCCAGGTGAGTTTTGCTTGGTTAAGGTCTTAAGGCCAAATTTTTTCGGTATCATTAGTCCATATGGTTTCCCCAACTTCACGTCTAAATTTAAATTTGTGCAAAAGTATCTCGTTTCCTTCTCTTTGTTTTGAGTGAATTTGTAAAATTCGTGGCATTAAATTTTCATCGGAAAATGTCAGAAACAAAGTTATATTTAAAGAAAGTAGGATTTATGACGAAATTTATACTGTAACACGAAACGACCGATGATGGTTTTTTGTGAACTGTCGATAATTTTATAATTTTTCGATAGCACGAATAATTGAGGATTTTTTCTCACTGATAAGTTAGGACGAAATCTGTAAAAGCTTTTTTACACGGCTAACTTTTCAATTTTTTTTTCTCAGTTTTTTTCCGTTTTACGTCAACCATATAAACTAGGCTGTCAGTCTGACGACGGTTCCTTGCGGATGTCGTGTAGTTTGATCGAACATTAAAGTTGATAGGAAAGTGTTTATTTGGAGTATTTCTTGGAAATCTTCTTATGAGCTGATGATTCGAGTCGATTGTCCACGGTCATCAATCTCTGCGATGTGGGTCTTCATTGTCGCGGCTATGTTTCGTTCTTCGGTTTTCTTCAACCTTTGCGGTCTTAAACAAAAGTAGTTGAGAACTATGTTTAAAATGTTCAGCCTACACAAGGTTGTTATGAGCTTTTATTCGGCTAACATCTCGATGTTTTCGCCTTTCTCAGAGCCATTGATCCGAGTCGATGTTCACAATTCATACTGTTGATATGTCGATTTTGAAGTAATTCGGGAGTGTTGAAGGTGTAGATTTATAGAAAACGGTTTGCTTTATTGTTATAATGGTACAGGTGATTTTTTTGGAGTGGTGTTTTTGGTTTTAGGCGTGTTAAAAATCGAATTTTGCGAGGAATTAAAAGTGTATTTTGTGTTTTTCGATGTTTGAAGGCAAACACGGCAGCCATCAATATCAGCCATACATTAAGGACACCATCTTGTCCTGTCTTACCTTATTCCAATTTTTGAATAGCTTTGACGTTCGAAATACGACCATCGATGGGAAGAGGGCGGGAAACTTTATAGAATCGAAAAGATCGGAAAACTTTTACAGAATAAAAGATCTTGAATCTTGTAGGCAAATATCTGTTGATTCTAATCGCTTTATTTTTTATTGTCTTATATGACCCCTCTTCACGTCTACTGTACAGATTCCAGCACTTCTCACATTCGATTCTTTTCCTCGCATCCACTGTCCATGAAGAACTTCCAGCTTTTTACGTGTACCTTTGATTGTTGCTTGAGGATATTTCATTTCATCTTGAATGTCGTTAAATGCTGACCGAGCAATTCTCTCTGGAGTCCTGAGATAGCCGAGCTTTCCCTATTGAATTGCAGAGAGTGATTTTTTTCCGAGACAAGTCCGGTACCAATTTCTCGACACCAGAGGGATGAAGGGGCTTGGTTGACCCGGAGCGGAATCGAACTAGCACTATGCTCGTGATGACAGTGGTTTTATTTTAGTTAATGAGATGTGCCTGTTTAAAGCTGGAAAGTTTAAATACTTTTAGGCATGTGTGCATCACAAGAAATGCACTGTGTCAATTGTGTTAAAATAGTTTACAATATGAACACGTATGCATATAACCAACCGCATTTGAAAACAAGGCATCGAACTGTGGAGGCATAATACCGACACTTGGTAAATAGTGATGTTCTTGCGTTTCACTGTGGGTTACTTTGTAGAGTTAGTTTTATTTCTAGTATTTTTAATGGTCAGGTTTGTTGGTAGTCTGAGGTATGTAGGAATCCCCTGCTCCATTTTTCATTATACCTCGCTTGTATGGTTTCGTTTCACATCGAATCCTTTACAGCGAAGCAGACCTACTGGCAAATCTTCCGACACCGCCGACTCCCGTTCGCACCAACCGTAACAGTGGTTTCCTACCACAGCCTTCCTCTCAGCACCTGTCGTCGACGTCATTCACAAGCACACCACTTAGTAATCCAGTGATGAGTGCACGGGAAAATATCTTGCGTGCGTTTTGTTTCATATATTTTCCCAGCGACAAGCCTACTTAAGTGTATCATTACTTAGTAATGTGGGCTAGTCAGGATCTTGAACATACAGTTACAGGTTAAGCATGTTGTTATCAATAAGTCAATTATAACTTGATACTTTCTACTAACACACTTTGCTCTTTTATTACGAGTTTGTTACTTGAATCGTTTAGTAGGAAGTTCAGTGCTGCAACGTGTGTCGTCCTTACCGGGCTATGGCAGTACTGGAGAGTCAACTGCTGGTAGTAGCAGTTCTGCTGATAGTGGTTCCGAATCGCCGAATGGTAGTTTTTCGCCGGGACTCGACTTAGATGATGGAGGTCAGTTTCATTGAAAAAATTTCAATCGCAACTTTGCGCTGAAATTTTGCATTCTTAGAACCTAAGGTTGCTCGAAAATAAAGTGAAGATGTAGCTGATTTTTTTTTTACTTTCTTGGATTTTACAAATACCCTAACGTCTGCTGAAAGTAATGAATAACACATAGGACTTTGAAGAGGCAAAGTTGGCTTTAGTTTTCAGACATCCTAATTTAAATTTGACAGGTTCATTTGGGACGGCTTTCATGGCAACTCATCAGATCAGTCAACGAGGGCAACAGATGTCAAATTCACTGAACTACGATATGAATCGGTGAATTTTTTTTTTACTTATAATCAAATGTTTTTCACAAACCGACTTGATTCAACTTCGGCGTGAATGATAGTCAGCGTCTCATTATGTCATTGCTTAACACTATAGAGCGGTATAACTGAATAGTTTTATTGTAATTCAAAGCACCGACTTTCTACAAACCTCGGCTGATCTTTTTGAACTGATGCGAGGTTGGTATACAAATATCCGGACAACTCCCACTCGTAACAGCACGGCTCTGAGGAAGGCGAAATTGCCTAAACGTCATCCATCGACCAACAGCACTAACAATAACGACAACTACAACGAAAACCTATGCCAACCTCGTATCAGCTCAGAAAGTTTTATTGTAATTCACTCCGCTTAACACTTAGCGCTTGTCAGTTGTTAAAAATAGTATAGATGCAGTGACTTATTTATAGAGTGGTCCAAATTCGTTACTTTAAAAGGAACAGCACTGTGATTACTTAAGTACCAGCGATGTTAAGCGCTTAAACAGTTTGAACTGTAATTAGGAGTATCATTCCTTCCTTTTCAAGTATTCAAAAATATCTGCCGAGGTTTTGCTAGTTGGTGAGGTGAACTGTTGCTTACACTATTCATAGGAAAGCGGGATTGTGTTGTACAGTCGTTACGTTCTCGAGACTATGATCGACTTTCTTTGTACTTTTATTGGTAAATTACCATTCTCTGGGGTTTTTCTTTCTGAAAGAATACAGACTACCTCAGATTTTCGAGAGCCTATTGCTTTCGTTTTCCCTAGCGCGAAGGTTGCCACAGATTGCTAGCGTAGCCCTCTCTATCTGTGGTGTAGGTTAATTTCTGCGAATTGTGATGAATAGTAGTTTTCAAACCGACCACCATTCAATCTCCTTCGGTAGTCATAGTTAATACCTTCTTGATTGTTAAGCTGATACGAGATTGATAAAGATGTTTATTCGGTTAACTTTTCGTCTTTTAGTTATGGAACGTTTTTTTCTTGTTATAATTGCATTGAACGTCATTTTTCCAGAACGCGAGGTGATCCGATGATTAATGGGCTTATAGCAGACACTATGTCACTAACGTGTGAAGATAAATGGGAGAGAACGCCTGGTCGTCTGCCTGTTTTCGCCCAGCTGAGCAATCCTCAGTGAACTGGTGGCAACCACCTTTTCTTAACGTCAAATATATACTTGTTGCTGTTTTTAAGAAGTTAAATACGTTTTTTCGGTTACTCATGTTACATGAATCGTGCTTCTAAAGCCTACAGAGTTTGCCAGCAGCTTGGTGGAATTTTCTTTAGAAATTTCCACTAAGAGCAGAGTTCCATTTGAGCCTTTTTTATTGCATTTTTATAAAATCCTGCAACTTATCTCACACAAGTAACCAGAAGTTGTGTACTTATTTATACTTTGTAAAAGAAATGTTTACTTGATCAGTTCATTTATTTATAGTTGTCGGCTATCATTACCACTAACATTGCTTTCGTTCGTTTGTAATTTGCATCGATCACCTCGTTACTGTGGATGTATACATTGTAGATAAGAAAATTTTGAATATGCACCATCCCTTAGATGTCGTGCCTGATTCGCACCAGTGCCTTAGTACAACATTGGCGCAAACCCTTCGTACATATTAAAACTACCTCATGCTTGGTGCTTCAAAAATATGTAGTTGAAATTGGGCTAGGTATAGCTTATGGTTCAGAGCCGGCGGAATTTTCGCTGTGTATTTGTGTGTGTGTATGTGTGTGTGTGTGTGTGGATGTGTATATTCTATGTGTGTATCAAACAAGCCTCATAGGTGGACGAAGTGATTTCCTTGCCAAGCATCTTACCACCTTAGTTATTACTTTATTTCAACTGCTTAGAGGGTTATTGTTCTGCTTTTCACCGCTTTTTAGAAACGGATCGAACAAATGCGTCTTCGATCTTATAAAAAGCACTTCTTCCTGCGAATCTATGCATCACAATTCCCGTTGTCGCGTGAATATACCCGTAGTGTCTGTGTGTTCAGTTCCTTACACACGCACATAGTTGCATGAATTCTCGTCGTGTTCTACCTTAAAGTCCTCTGTATTCGTGACTATTGTTGGTGTGTTCTCACCGACATCTCTGTTCCATTTGCGCTTCCGTTTGCAGCCATCGTCGTCATAATCATCGTTACTGTCATTATAATCAGCACCAGCATTGCCGCCGTCATAGTTTATTCTTACATGTTATCCTACATACTAGATAAGGTTTTTCTTTTTCTTTGTGTTCGTTATGTTACTTAGAATCGTGTAGTATTGTTCATCATTCAATTGGTTTTCCGCCGGTATTTAATAAGATTTCATATTAATATGTATCATTCACAGTCGTCGCTCAGGCATACCCTCCAGTGATTTTTTTATCCGGAATCTTAGGAATCCCTTTGGTTCGTCCAATTAGAGGGTTTTTTTCCTCGATAGTGGTATGTCTTGGTGATAGCATGTATTACTCCTTATAAAAAATCCCATTATCTTTCGTGCAACCTTTTGGCTGCTACCATATTTATTTCATATTTTATGTGTATCAGTATTTACTGTTGTGGCTGTATCTTTTCTGATGCTGTATATTCTATGGCTATGGTTTATCTTACTGAAACCCATGTTTATGGTTAAGAGTTGTGGTAGCAACCTGGAATTCTAGAATTTTCCATGAATTGTGTAGGACCCATGGACTCAGTGAATTTCATTGCTTAATATAGATAGCTACGCTAGTGTTGATATATGTAGTAGATTTTTTTACCAGACTTCAGTCTCATTCTAGATGTACTTTATACAAATTTGTTTCCGCCATTATTTTGTTTCAATAAAAATCGTGTTTTAAATGCATTCTTGTTTGTTGAGACGAAAAACGAATGGAATTATTCGAATGAGTATACCCTTGTGCAAGCGTGTGTATTAGGAAGTGTCTTTGCTCTAGTTTAGGCTATATTGTTCGCCTTGAAGTTTTTAGGAAGGTGACCTTTAGTTGCACGTCTGAGAGATCCAAAGAATGTGAGATTTGTTGCAGTGCCAATTCTATCAGGGACGAATGAAAGGCAACTGGACCTATAGGGTAATTACTGGGTTAACACAGTGTCTGATAGGATTAGTTATGTAAAACTCACTAAGTAGCATTGTCTTTAAAACGGTGTGCAGGGTTTGATATCATAATATAGCATGAAGTTGGAGGTTACAATAATTCTTCATTCCTTCCGTTGCAAATTACTGCCTAAATCTTAGGATTGTTAGTTGGAAAAGGTAAATGATAATATGTTCAGTGTTGATTAATCGCTAAGGAATACGCAATGCATTCGACTTCATCAAAAATAGTGGCTGCTACCTAATGCATACCTAGGTTTCAGAATAGCTCACGGTGGTCTACCGCTGCACCAGGACAGTGCGGCCATCCTGCCAGCCAATTCTGATACCATTTTGTTTACCCGACAGGTGTGGAATGTTTTATGAGGGTGCGATGTAACATTGAACCAATAACAACGTATACATTGTAGGGTACGTTTATCTTCTTCGCTGCACAGGCGCTCATTTACAATTAGTTGAGTGGTGAAAATTACCTGGAGACGATGAATTGGTTGAATTCTTGGCATAATGGGGCTGAAAGTGAAGACATAATTATTGCTTTCTAGCAAAAGTTGAGTGATTATACAGATTGTTAACCAATTCATATCTCAATTATTGAAGAGCTTTCTGTGTACTCCAATTTTAGACGTATTGCACCATCTGGACATATGGTGTCCACTTTCAGTTCACTGGATTACACTTTTTGGTGCACACTATACGCACAGAAGTGATGTCGCAGTGGTAGTGATTGGTTTTACCACAGGAATAGCCCAACGTACCTAAACTCTAGTTCGATCCCACTCTGGGCTCACCAAGGTTTTCATCTCTCCGGGGTCCTCAAATTGGTGACTTCTCTGGGACAAGCTCACATTCTTTATTCCACGTGATTACGCCTTAGCACGGCTATCTTATAGTTCCATGAAGAATTTTCTTGACCAGTATTCAACCACATTCATTATAAAGACCAAGAAGATCCTCAAACAGCTATCGAAACCACAATGAAAAATTTCGAAGCCGTTCGTGGCCGTCAGATAGGAGAAAACGAAATGAATTCAAGAAGTGGCATCCACACAGTATGATACATGTGATGTCGAGTTATGTAATGATAAGAAATATTCATGTTCATTTGATAGGTAATCGAGATTCCAGTATATGAGATGCTTTTTAGAATTTTTTTACATTATTTGATCCGCTTTCACGTCTACTGTGCGGATTCCAGCACTTCTCACATTCGATTCTTTTCCTCGCATCCACTGTCCATGAAGAACTTCCAGCTTTTTACGTGTAGCTTTGATTGTTGCTTGAGGATATTTCATTTCATCTTGAATGTCGTAGAATGGTGGTAGAGCGATTCTCTCTGGAGTCCTGAGATAGCCGGGCTGGAGGGTTCCTAATTAGGTTGCAGAGAGTAGTTTTTTTTCAGACAAGTCCGGTACCAATTTCTCGACTCCGAAGGGATGAGAGGATTGGTTGGCCCGGCGCAGAATCAAACTAGCACCATGCTTGTGATGACGGACACCAGTATCACGGTGCTATCCGCTCTCTCTATGTTATGTTTCTTTTAATATGTTTATTCCTGAACATTTACTAAAATTGGAACAATACAGAGAACATATGAGATATTGGATCAAAAAACCCATTCTATAAGTTAGTGATTTGGAAGGAAGAAAAGTTTTTTTTCGGTCAAGTTCGCTGAATGTTGATTTGCCTAACAATTAACTGTCCTTTCATTCTAATCGTTATGGCGAGTCATGTTTGTTTTATGGAGTGTGCAGGTACAGAAGTACTGAATTAGGGAGAAATAAGCTCCAAAACCCTTCCAAATCCTGATAGCAATGGGTTTACATGATGGACTGTGGGAACACGGAATAAATAGTGGAATTTGTACTCATAGAACGATAGAGCCAAGTCTCTTTTATAATGCCGTGATGTTCACAACAGCAAATTTTTGGTTATCGGAGAATTATCGCCTGTTTTTGAAAAATCAAGTAGTTCGTAAGTGCTGAAAATGCTAGATGTTGCCGCCAGCGTCAGGGACGCTGAAAGCACCGCATTCGTAATGTGTTAAGCCGTGGGAAACTGCATTTTCAAAGGCACATATATGTCTGAATCACTTGATGCTTCCTCCAACAGGACGTGCCATTCGTAAGTCTAAAGTTAATTTCTATACTGCTGCGCTTACATAAGGAATTTTGAAAGCGGTTTCTGTTCTGAGGACATTTCTAAACGAGTTTAAAAGTAACGTCTCTTCCATTATTCTGCTGTGTCTTAAGGTTCTAGAAAATTTTATTCATGGGGAGATTACGGGAAGTTATCGAAAAGTAGGCGACGCAGGTAGCGTAGGGTTTGACGGTGCTTACGATACACACTGTATCTGTTGAAGCGCAGAACCCATTGAACTCTCCGTGTCTCCGGGCTGCCTAAATCCGTAGGTGATTTGTCTAGTCGGTAGGGTACCGCAAATCATTGTGTGGGCAGATAGCACCTTCTCGAAGCTTAATCATGTCAAATTCATGGCACGTCCATCAGGAATTAATAAACACCAAACGCTTAATCCTTTTTATCTTATCGAAGGAACCTCGTTAAGAATGGCAATGTTCCATGCATTCGCGTACAGTTTACAACTTCTTTAGGTTTGATAAACATGTTCATAGTAATATTCGAAATAAACCGGATCATTAGCCTAACATACTCTTTTCTTTGATGAAGTTCAGTTTTTAAGATATCGCTTCTTGAACTTCGTCATAACTCCCGTGATAAATAAAGGATCTAATTTTTACTATTCCTTCTAGCATAGACACTACTTGCAATTTTGCATGTCTTTCGAAAGTACGGAAATATTCGTCAAATGCACTGGAGACGGAAGTGGTCATTGGAAGTCTTAGGTCACCAGGAAATCACTACTCAGTAAGTCAAAACTTCATTACGGACATGAAGAATTGAGTTCGCTAAGTCGATGTCATCTTGCTAGGACTTCTCAACGGTAGTTTCAAGGGCGTTGGGTTGAATTAGTGCAAAAAAATTGAGATAAAATCTGCGACATGCATTTTCACAGTGTTCGTTTTGCTGATGGGCATTGATCCAATAAAATTAAGCATTGGCGAAGTGTAACGAACGCCAGTTGATTTTTACGGTAAGTTTAAGAAAACCGGGCTATGAACAAAACGATGCAAAGAACAGATTTAGATCTCATTATTCATACCGAACAGAATGAACATCTTTAAATGCTACACCTTCGTATATCAAGTTTGAGAAGCCAACAGGATAAACAACGAAGTTGAGGGCAATGCGTATGAAAGCGGGGGTATTGGAGAGTTGCCGAAATCAATGAGGAAGTAAGAAGCTCAGTAAGGACTTAGATTAGTGCACATTTAATCTGCTCAGTCTTCCCAGTTAACGTCTGTAAGAGCATTATGCTTAGCGTTACTTGCCTCACGCAACTAAGAGTTCCAACCTACGACGGTGGAAGAAAGACGTGGTGTTCTTCGTATATGTTGGAGAAGTAGGAGAACACAAGTTATGAGTTCATGAGTTATGAGTTACGAGTTCAAGTTATGAACACATTATTCACGGTTCATCACGATTTACTTACTTGTCGAATTTTCTATGCTTATTTTTTTATTTCCTGCCTCTCAATTTTCATGGCACGGTATTATGCGAAATACAACCACAAAGATACCGTGATATCTGCAAGAGTCCGGACCGCAGATGTTTTTGGTGAGGAGCGAATGCGCTGTTACCTTTTCCGGGCCTCTCAGCTAGTTCTATCGATCAGTACCATCACAATGAGCCGTCAACAGAATTGATCTGGAGAGCCTACACTGGCGTTGAACACAGTCAAGCTGGGCTTTAATTGAGACCACAATGTTTACTTTTTTATCTTCTGCCTCTACAATCTTCAGGCTAGGTTGGTTTTTCTTTTAGATTCGTTCAAAGGTTTCCATCTGCGAATGAGTGGAACACGATGAATACTTCCGAATGAGAGAAAATCTCGATGTATTTCGTCCTTCTCAGCACTGTTTATCTCTATTGGCCTTTAAAGTAAAGAAATCAAAATATGGGTGAGTGAACTGAGTGTCATATTCTCATAAACGCCATTCAACATCTCAAGGAAAGCAAACATCGGTGAAGATTTCGGTAAATATTGGTACGAAGGACTTTGTTCTTTATCAACGTTTTTTCTATTCCGACATTCTAAATGCCAGGTGGAGAAAACTTGAGGGGAGAATTACACAGTTCTGTTGAAATACGTTAAATATCATCATCTAGGAATAAAACACTGATTCGTGAGCTCATTTATGTAAAAAATGTGATGACAATCTTACACATAGTTTCCTTAGCTGATATTTCGTTAGCTGATAGCAGTTCCTCGTTAATCAATTTCATGTGCTCCAGAAAATCAGAATCTATGCTTTGTTTAATAAGTTTTCATCTTATAAAAAAGTTTTTAGAATTCTGATGCTTCTGACTTCAGCCGAAAATAAATATATTTATCAACCTCGTGCAAGCTTATCAAGAAAGAATACATACTTCTCACTTCAATTAGTACGGCTCGCTTTATGCTAAGATATGCAGCACTAAAGTTGAACGGGTCAATTATTTTCGGACCGAATGCATTGTACTCAATGCTCTTTGTAAGGAAGTTGTGTAATGATGCGGCGATTTCGCAGAAATTATGAATTCCAGAGAATCATAGGTTCTTTCGTGCACAGTACAACTCTCTATTTATAATAAGCAAAGTTTGGCGTTAGAAAATATCAAAGTCGTGACATTGAACCAACGACATTCTACGGGGCTAAAAAACTTACGTACACACTTCGGGATTTTCAAAAGTAATGTGAATACATTCCGCAACGAGAACCGTGACTAGCACTCTCCTGGATTTATATTTTTCCTCTATTCGATGGCAAATATTTGATCAAAATCTGTATGTCGATAGATGGCGTCCGAATAGGTGAACCAATTTAAAAAAATCAGTCTATACTTTAACGAAACTTAACGTATTTCTTAGGAAATTCGAACTTCTTTTTGGGTTCCACGAGGTCACAATAGCACTTTGATACCAACAGACAAAAGCCACTTGATATTTGATCAAAACTACTAGGAGGATTAACTGCTCAAAGTTAATTAGGCGTT
The DNA here is from genome assembly GCA_900624975.1 of Angiostrongylus costaricensis. Classification (NCBI taxonomy): domain Eukaryota; kingdom Metazoa; phylum Nematoda; class Chromadorea; order Rhabditida; family Metastrongylidae; genus Angiostrongylus; species Angiostrongylus costaricensis. Next base: position 1,163 of record UYYA01000816.1, on the reverse strand, counting down.
TCATTTCGTTAGAACCTGATTTGGTATACCATTGTGAAACTGAACTGTCAAAGTTAGTTCGTAAACCAGCTAATTAATCTTCAAATTCGAAATGTTGTAAAGCGAGAAAAATAGCCCACACAATAACCACTCTACTTGGTTGTTCGACGAGAATGAAGAAGCACGTATATCAACCCCTCATTCGTTTGCATTCTTAACCATTTTGATATGTAAACTTTTTGTAGCTTGCTTTATTAATGAGAAGAGTCATGACGTTGAATCAACGACATAATGGTACAGAGGAAGAGTGGGTTTCTTGGTGAGATTTTTTCTTGTTAGCTGACATGACAAGATAAAAGCCCCTTAGAGACGAAGTCGTTCCCGATTTCACATCTGCACTCAGTGGATTTCCTTATGCTACACGTGTGTCATGTCTGGCTAAAAGGCCATAATAACAAATGATTTATGACGAGGATTGAAAACGAAGATTCAGGTGACAATGAAGAATGTGTGGCGTAGTTCAGCATAACATGCGGATCTGGACTGAATCGATGCATACAACTGAATAGAGGTACATTGCTTATGAATCACTACCGGTAGTCGAGAATAATAATCCAACACTATTAACATTAGGAAGAGCGGATATGTCAACTACTCTCGAGCCGCACTACAAGTGAAGTCACCAGTTAAGTCATTTGACATTCATGTCACCGTACCGTACGTAAACTTTTGAGTGCTCTCTCAATGGTTCAAGTGCGCTATGCACTATTGATGAGTGCGTGTGGCACACTAATTATACGAAGAATTACTTGATCAATGCCGAGGTTAACAGAAAGTCGGTCGTGGGAGGTACACCAATTAGAAGTGTCCTGTAATAATTCCCAAGACCAACTTTCTATTAGCCTCGGCATTGATTGTGATAATTCATCATTCCTTGCAGGTATTCCAATTAAGTTGTGGAGAGCAGCCACACAGAGTAATACCTGAGCGATGACCGGGCCTGGGTCAGGTCACTGAATCAGCCTGAGGCATGGGGCGAGGTCACGCGTGATAACAACACACTCCTTGTGGTTCATTTTTGGATTTTTGGAGTTAATCCATAACATTTTGTTCGTATTTTTTTGAGCAAACGCGAGGTGTTATTGTTCTTTGTTCACGATTAAGCTGACGTTTCGGCGAATTTC
>UYYA01000815.1:0-31512 GCA_900624975.1 Angiostrongylus costaricensis | reverse complement strand
CGCGATTGCTGAACAAGAAAACGACACATTCATATTCCAATGCCGAGGTTAAGAGAAAGTCGATCCTGGGAACTATAAAACGACGGTTAAAAAAAAACATAAACCATTCTAGTAATACACAGTGGAAGATACAAAGAATATTTTATTGGTGAAAAATACATTAAAATAACAAATATTTTAGAACGCTTATTTATTTCTAAGCATCCTAAAAAATACCTCTTTTTTAAATGCATTCATTCCATTTGTGATGAGAAAGAAGAGATAATTCTGGAAAAAATAACTGCAAAATTAGTAGAGTTAGTGTCTTCATCACCAAGAACTTGGCCGTATACATCGATTCTCTTCAAAAAACTGTCAACGCGAATCGGATGTGTATGTTTGAAAGATGTGAATTAACACCAGATCTCAGCACTTTTGTTACATATGTTCCAGCCCTAAGCCTTCTATCACGGCAACGTCAGCAGGGTGCCAGACTTGTTTGAACACTAACCTTATAACCACAACGTTGCTGAGATATTTGCAAAACTCTGGACCGCAGGTGTCTATGGTGGGGAACGAACGCGCTATTATCCTTTCCGGGAGTAACGCGTTCACCACCACACCATGCGGGTCCTTCGTTTCGCCTGTCTCTCAGCTATTTCTATCGATCTTTTTGCCACAGCAATCACCCGTCAGCGGGGTTGATCTGGGGAGCGCAAATCGGCATAGAACCCAGTTAAGCTATGGCTGTAGTTGAAATCACAATGTTTAACGTTTTGTTTTCTGCCTTCTATAATTTTCATGGCAGGTTACTAAGCGAAATACAACCACAACGTTGCTGAGATATTTGCAAAACTCTGGACCGCAGGTGTCTATGGTGGGGAACGAACGCGTATTATCCTTTCTGGGGAGTAACGCGTTCACCACCACACCATGCGGGTCCTTCGTTACGCCTGTCTCTCAGCTATTTCTATCGATCTTTTTGCCACAGCAATCACCCTGCGGTCCAGAGTTTTGCAAATATCACAGAAACGTTGTGGTTGTATTTCGCTTAGTAACCTGCCATGAAAATTATAGAAGGCAGAAAACAAAACGTTAAACTAACCTTATACATCGATAGCATGCCGCAAGTCATTGTTTAGCACGATATGCATTCAATCCCCTCTGCGATGCTTGATAAAGTAAAACGCATAGAGCAGAGATTGATCAGTGACGAACGTTTTATCCTTCATCCTTTATAAGTCAGCCATCCATGACGAAGAGAATGTCGAGCAGTACCGTAATGGTCTCTGAGATCTTAAAAAATTCGACAATTACTTACATAAATTAGTTATAGGTAGATTCATCGCTAAGCTTTGCCTCTACATAGCGTTTGAAGAACTCCATAGGTCTTGAGAGAGCCACAATGTGGAGTGGCACAAGCGATATGAGACCAGGTCTGAAATCATGATACAGCACAAGACCTTCCACGATACTTCAGCTGGGCCTCCGGATAGAAATGTAGGACACCCCAGTCTGGCAGACCCTCGTAAGATGACCACTTTGTACAAAGTAGTCTAACAACCAGAAACATCTCTCCGCCGATGATGGAAGAAACTATTGGAAAAATCGAACGAAGAAGGAGACAAAAAAAGAATAATTCTAACATATTTGCGACTACTAGCGTGGATATCAATATGTACGATGCGAAGCTACTTGAATACTTGGATGGCCTTTCCTCACTGGTTGTGCTGACCCAAGCACAACCTATATTTTCTCGGAAATTTGCTTTTTTAGCTATTGTGTTTTCTTGGAGTTCCGAGGTCAGTCATGCCAATGTCTATCCCACGTCGTCGCCACCACAGAAATCGCCGCTCTTTTGTATCAGAGAGTGAGATTTGCCACAATGCGACTAACTGGGTACCAGGACGGTGACGGATCCTCATAATGATTTACTCTTTGCAGGGTTTCTTGATGGAAGCGGTGGACTCCTTTTCAACTTGGGAGACCCTGCCGGGGGTACGAATCCCACCGGTGTACATATCAGCACGACACCCAAGAACACCTCCCAGCCACGATGAGGCAGGAGACCGTTGGGAGGATATATATATATGTATATATATAAAAATCTATAAAAGCCCTATATAAAACTCTATATGTATTTTTTAAAGTAAAAAAACAAAGCCCTTCTGAAAGTCTGTTAAGGTGTCATCCCTTCCGCTGGCCCTATTAATAGTGGAATTAACACCTGTTCCTAAAAAGCCGATCGGAAAACATCGTATTAACTGCCTATTAATATTGGATTAAAATCATTTCAAATGAAAAAACGACATTTAATGTATTATGAAAGTTGTTGTATAAATAAAGCGAAAAAGCATAGAATAATAATAGTAATGTCCTTAAACACTTTAGTATTTAGCTGCAGAATGTTAATTAGAATACTATTTCATTGCAGAATACTGAAAAGTCGAGTGCCATATAGAAACTTTAAACGTTTATAACAGGTCGCATTACATCTCAGGACTAAACCAAACTCCCTTACCGTCACAATCACAAAGCGGCTGACAAGTTGGCATCAGACTTGTTTGGAAGAATAGAGAACAGTGAGCAATTCCAACGACCGACTTTTTTTTAATCGCCCGTGTATTACTCTGTGCGGCTGCTATCCATCAACTAACTTAAATACTTACAACAAATAAACGGCTCTGAAAAAGGCAAAACTGCCGAAACGTCAGCTATTGTATCTTAATAAATCCTATAATAACAACCTCGTGTCTGCTTATTGAAGAAAAACAGAGAACACTGATTTGATGCATCGGTAGGCCTCATGGGACAAAAGTGGATTCAACGATTATCTTTGCGATGCACAGTGCAACCCTGAGAGATTGGTCAACACCGAACGCTCTATTCTTTCTGGTTTTGACGATCTAGAGGTACAACTGTGGCGGCAGAACTGAATGGCAGTTAGGAAACTAAAGCAAATGTATAACAATGAGGAATAGCAGATGTAAGTCATCGAAGGGATAGAAGGGAGTCATAAACAGAATATTTAGAACGAAGAGGTTTCGAATGACGTTGGGAAAGAAGTAGAAGGCGAAATGACCGTGAAAGAGAAGAAATAGAACGATAGAAGAACATCATCAAAAAGAATGCTTATTAAAGAGTGGTTTCGAAGGACAGATAAGGGAGCCAACTAACCCTGATCTTCGTCGAACAGCTTCACTTGCACGTTTGCCGCCGGTTCTTTGCCACAAATTAGTTTTCCTTTCACGGCTACACTTTGAATACGAAATCCATTACATATTGTCATCGTGAACGGTAGCACAACACATATCAACGAAAATCTCATCTATAAAAATCGATTATTGATCGGCTAAATAGTCGATACCTGGGGTTCACTGCATGATTGTTTCGATAACATATTTCCTCATAAGAATGGATTGGTAAATAAAATATTCGTGTTCGATTAGCACCACTTTGAAACCTTTGTGATTATTCTATCAGAAGTACCACAGATGAACTTTATTGGCATTAAGTACGAGGTTTCTATAAAGGGTAAAATGAAACGTCATAAGCACACTTTGAGAGACTTCTAAAATAGTGGAGAGTAGGAAAATCCAAACAAGTGAAATTTAAAGTTGTTTTCAAACTATCAAGAATGTTATACCTTTTTATTTTCTGCCTACTATAATTTCGCGGCATGGTACTAAGCGAAGTATAACTATAACGTTGCTGAGATATTTGCAAAATACTGGACCGCAGGTGTCTATGGTGAGGAACGAACGCGCTATTGTCCTTTCCGGGAAGCAACGCGTTCACCACCACACCATGCGGGTCCTTTGTTTCGCCTGTCTCTCAGCTATTTCTATCGATCCCGCTGACGGGTGATTGCTGTGGCAAAGATCGATAGAAATAGCTGAGAGACAGGCGAAACAAAGGACCCGCGTGGTGTGGTGGTGAACGCGTTACTTCCTGGAAAGGAAAATAGCGCGTTCGTTCTCCACCATGGACACCTGCGGTCCAGAGTTTTGCAAATATCTCAGCAACGTTGTGGTTGCATTTCACTATCAAGAATGTAAGAACTCCCGCATCCGACTTTCTATTAACCTCGGCATTGATTGCATAATTCTTTCTACTTCTGTTCAGCAAACATGAGGTGTCATTTTATTTCTTTATTTATGTACAAGCTGACGTTTCGGCAGATTTCGCCTTTCTCAGAACCAGGAAAGGCCAAGTTGACTGCAACCTACACGGCCAAACACCTCCGTAACAAAACAGAGAAAATGCTGAACCAAAATTTCAATCACATTGAACACAGACTCCTTGCACACTCACCGCTTTCTATGAGTCTTCAAATGAATATTTCACATGGAGACCAACCGCATAGAGTTCACATGGAAGCGTAATGTGCCCCTCCCACCAGGATAACAGGTTTATATACTGCCCAGTATCACGCGTGATAATGGGGCATTCCTTCCTGCGGTTCATTTTCGGATTCTTGGAATTCGGTAATGATAAATGAAATGTCACCGATAATCTAAGACGCCAGCTAGCTCGTAACCGCCAATACGACCGTTTCTGTGCAACGCACATTTGCATAATTTGCGCCACTGCTAGAGACGGTGGCTGTATGAGTTCGGGTTCAGTCTATCTGATCTCCTGTAAAGCGTGCGTAGTCGAATACGTTAGCGAAACGGTTAGACCACTCTGCGTCCGCATAAAAGAACACCTAGTCGGCAAACGTAAACCGAGCACTCCACTAGGCACGCATAGGATGCAGAGACATAACGGAGAAGATTTTGAAGTAGGGGTTACGATCCTCGCGCAGGAATCGAGAACACAAGCGCGCAAAACTCTCGCGGCATTCTGGACTAATTCCAAGAATCCGAAAATGAACCGCAGGGAGGAATACCTCATTATTACGCGTGATATTGAGCAGTATATAAGCCTGTTATTTTGATGAGATGGACACACTACGATTCCGTATGAACTCTGTGCGGTTGGTCTCCACGTAACATATTTAGTGGAAGACTCATAGAAAGCGGTGAGTGTGTAAAGAGTGTGTTAAATGTGGTTGAAATTTTGGTTCAGCATTTCCTCTGTTTAGTTATGGAGGTGTTTGGCCGTGTAGATTGCAGTTAACCTGACCTTTCCAGGCTCTGAGGAAGGCGAAATCCGCCGAAGCGTCAGCTTATACGTAAATAAAGGAATAAAGTAACACCTCGTGTTTGCTGAACAGAAGTAGAAAGAATTATCAAGAGTGTAGAAATTAAAAATCCTTAACCGAATTGGTGAAATTGGCTTTCTTCTTATTCATAAATGAACTTCGCAGAAAAAAATAATAAAAGAAGGGCATTGTACCAAATCATGTGCCACCTTTCGGTTACAAAAAATTTATGCCTATTAAGAAACTACGATTTTTCTGTCTAAGAAAGTGGTAATAAATAGTTGGCTCCTTGCGCAATGCCGTTGAGCCATAGGGGTAAAGCAAACGAGGTGACGGTTCTGGCTCAATCTTCTTAGATAGCGAACCAAGCCTTGCCTCCACTTCAAGTCAATAACTCAGTATGTTTTTATTCTGGTAAAAAATAGACTAGTACTCTGTTATCCGGTTAAAATTATGAAGGCGAGGACTTCATCCGTCAGTGTGAAAAAGAAAAAAAAATAGATGGGAAGTAGTACTTCGGTTTCGCGCTTGTTTGATTAGTATGGATTTTCTTTTCATTGGTAGAACTGTCAAAAATTCGGCACAAATAGGCAAATGGGCATCGATTTTTAAAAACTTCATTGATCGATTAGTTTGTGGAACGATGTGAAGCAGTAGTAGTACAGCAAGTGAGCCGAGCTGACAATAACAGCCGCAAAATCGAACGAGTGCTTAACACCTGTTATCAGCTGGTGTCAGTAAGACATCTGTGCACGCAAACACGTGCTTGTCAGCTTTCCCGAGGTGTACATCTGACCGACAGAGCTGGAATTCTTTCCAGCTCACACAGACGAAGAAACCTTGGCTACTATCGTAGATAATGCAGTTATGTTCGACAAGAACCACACAGATTAATAAGGAGTTGGAACTGGTTAAAAGTTCTCAAAAATACTGACAAATCTACTTTTTTCTACTAGTCGGTCACCGAAACACAATATTAGCGCAGGTTACTCGGACTTCGAGCGGTTACTCGTTCGACCACTGCCCAAACAATAGAAATCTATTGGTCGTAGAAATGGCATCGAAAGAAGTAATGGGTATGGTCAATATTGTAAATCATTGTTTTCTTTGCTGGGCAAACATGAGCTTGTCATTTTATTCTTTATTTATAAACAAACTGAAGTTCCGGTGGATTTTCGGCTTCCACAGAGTCTGGGAAGATCAAGTTAACTTTAATCTACCTAGCCAAACACTTCCATAACCATACATAAAAAATAATAAGCTAGGATTCCAATCACATAGTACACAAAATAACTTCTTCGCACACTAAAAGCTTTCTATGAGTCTTCCACTGAGTATATCACGTGAAAAATAGACATAGACCTATAGAAAGCGGTGAGTGCGCGAAGAAGTCACGTGGAGACTAACCGCATAGAGTACACATAGAAGCGTAATGTGGCTCTCGCATTAAAATAACAACCTTAAATCCCGCGTGATTACGGGATAACCCTCCCAGCGGTACATTTTCTGAGTTCTTCGAATGTATCCGGAATGCTTCAAGAGTTTTGTGCACTAGTGTTTTCGATTCCTGTGCGAAGATAGGACTTCTACTTCAAAATCCTCCCCATTGTCTCAGTGCTGTACGCGCCCCTAGTGGTGGATTTGGTTTAACTTTAAATTTACCGACTAGATGTTACTTTCTACAGATGCAGATTGGTCTACCCTTTTCTAGAATATATTCATCTCCGCACGCCTTAAAAGAGATCTAAACTATCCCCGAATTCATGTAATCAATCTCACCCGTTACGGCAAATTATGCAATTTTGCATTATACACAGACGGTCATACAGGCGGTTGCGAACAAGCTGGCGTCTTCGAATGCTTGCTTGTATTCCAATTACTGTTACTAAATTCTATAGACTCGCCTTTCTTAGGCAACATTTTATATCTGCACTTATTCCGTCCAAAATGAAGGGCGGGATGAATGAGACCTTATTATCACCAGAGTTGTGATTATAGGGCATGGATTTTCTTCTACACCTATCCCGAGGAGCTACGATTTCGTAGCCATTGGAAATGGCTATTTACCGCACGAATTTCTAGGAATCGTCCTTCTGCTCTCTTCCTGTGCAACACTGGTGGTTGTTCTAAATACGTTTCTTATGATCGATGTTTTTGTGTATGAGTAGTGAGATTAGAGCAGCCAACCAGTATTATTTTTACTGTTTGGCTTGGGTACCATTTCTTTATGTAGCCGTTTTCGGATAGGTTAATTTGAACGTTCAGAAATGTAAGCCAGTTTTTTTCTGTTTCTCCGTTTCTCTCGATTAAACTTAACGTAGTCTAACTGTTCATTCAGTAACTCAAAACATTTGTCTATTTTCTTTTGTGCTGAGCAAATGGCAAAGCAATCAACCACATATTTACAGTAGAGTAATGAGCTTAGATCGCGTTAATGGTGCTTCCACGATAGCCACGCGTGCAATGGCAAGGCATGGTGCCAGTCGCTGTTTCATTGCTAACGCTTTCACTTGTGCGCAGTACTTCCCGTACACTCTAAAGATCGAGCAGTTGAGGTACTCTTTAAGAAGGCCATCAACAGCTGAATCCTGAAGCCATACATGTTGATTTGTTCCCTGCGTTTCATTATCGAAGATGAATTGAATGGCAGAGTCATTCGACACGCTCGTTTTAGGTTGTTCAGAAATAAATGAGCATTTTAAAATATTTATTGTGCTGATGTATTTTTTACTAACAAAATTTTCTTTGAAGAATAAAGGATAAAACTGCCGGCGTTGATCAATCCCTGAGGCATGCACCATGCATTCGACTTCATTAAGTGTCGTTGGAGGTGATTGAATGCAAATCTGACTTTTACAATGACTCGCGGTGGCCTACCGATGTATCCAGCAATGCTTTCCTCTCAGACAGGTCTGGTACCAATTTGCCGACCCCGGAGAGATAGAAGGCTTGGTGAGCCATGGGCGCGGGGTTCGATTCCACGTGTGTGTCGCAGTGGCGCCTCCAACCATTGCGCCACACTCGTCATAAAATTTTTTTATTCTTTGCAGTATTATATGTCGTCAAAAAGCTAATTTTATGCTTTTTTTAACCATAATTTTGTTCTTTGTCAAAATTTAAATTTTATTCAGAAATTTTGAGTTTCACGATTTTAGATGTCAAGAACGATTTCTCGTCAAATTTTCTTTTATGAATTCAAACTCGGTCGTAATGCAGCAAAGACGGCTCGAAACATTAATGAAGTTTGGGGGGTAAGGTAATGTTGGAGAATCAACACTGCGGACATAGTTCCGGAAATTCCGATCTGGTGATTTCGACCTCGAATGTAAGGAACCTCGTGGAAGTCCCAATGAACTTGACCACGGCGAACTGAAGGCACCAGTGGAAGCAAACACGCGAACGCGAACAACTGTTCGAGTGCTTGCAGAACAGCGTGGAGTAAGCGCAGGAACATTTTCCACTCTCCTAAATCGCATAGAAAGGACAAAAAACCTCGACAAGTGAGTGCCGCACGAATTAAATGATAATATTCTCTTTTATTTACTGCCTTTTTCTTCTTAATGGCAGGTTATGTTGCGAAATATAACTCGTATGAGATGCTGAGATATTTGCAAAACTCCGGACTACAGGTGTATGCAGTGGGGAACGACCACGCGCTGTTGTCCTTACCGGGGATCAACGCACTTCACCACTGCACCATCCGGGTCCATCGGTTTGCATGTCTCTCAGCTAGTTCTATCGATCTTTTTACCATCAGCAACCACCCGTAAATGATAATAAAAAAATCGCCGTTTTGAAACGTCGTCTGCTCTTATTCTGCACAACAAAAACGGCTCTTTTCTTGATCGAATTGTTACATGCGACGAGAATTGGATTCTGTTCGACAATCGGTGGCGTTTAGCTCAATGGTTCGATTGCAACCAGGCTCTACAGCAAAGCCAAAATTCAACCAAAAAAGGTTGCGTCGACTGTTTGATGATATGCAGTTGGGTTGATTTATCACACTTTTTGCATCCGAGCGAAACGATTACGGCATAGAAGTGTTGCCAATTTATGCACCGTAAACTCCAACAGCAAATACTCTGCTTCACGTTAAGGGGCCAATGTTGCAGAAGTTGAACAAATTGAGCTACGAAACTTTGCCTCATCCGCCGTACTCATAAGACCTCTCTCTTACAGACTATCATTTCTTCGAGCTGCTTGGCAACTGCTTTAGCTATAAATGCCTCAGCAACCACTATGACGTAGAAGCGCCTTCAACGAATTTACCGCTTCCAGACTCCAGAGTTCAAAAGGGTTAAATAAACTTGTCTCTCATTGGCAATAATGTGTAAATTCAAATTATTCTTATTGGATTAAAAGGATAAATGGGATAATGGAATTCTTACTGGAGTATCCTTCTCAGATAAAAGGCGATATACGGAAGCATCTTCAAAATGCTTCTTCGTTATCTCGACATACTAGTAATGAGAAATTACTAAAAATTTTTCGGCTTTATTACTAACGGATTGCCTTATATCTTTTGACCATATTGGCTTTCGAACCTTCCGCTTACCACATTTTTGCACTTTTATGAGGCTCTCGTGAGATAGTTATTAAGGACTTTACATCTTGCATCTCCACTAGGAGCGCATAGGATACAGACACATAACGAGTAAGATTTTGAAGCAGATGTTACCATGTTCTTACATAAATCGAAAATTTCAGTATGTGAAACTCTCGAAGCATTGAGTTGAATTCTAAAGATCTAAAAACCAGCCACAGTGAGGAATGTCTCGTTATCACATGTGATCCCGCACAGCATTTAAGATTGATATTTTAGTCGGTGACAGGTACATCACGATTCTATGAGAGCTCTGTGCGGTTGGTATCCACTGGCATACTCAGTGGAAGACTCATAAAAAGCAGTGAGTTTGCAAAACAAGCTATTCATTGTCCAATGTAATTGACATCATGGCTCCATGGCATTTTGTTTTGGTTTTGGAGGAGTTTGACTGGGTAAATTTCATTCAACTTGACCAATTCAAGCTCTGAGGAAGGCAAAATTTGGCGAAACGTCAGCTTACTGATAAATAAAGAATAAAATGGCAACTTCTCGTTTGTACCCCAAGAGAACAGTGTATCATTGAAATAATGGCATGGTCAATAGAATCGTGAGAATTAGTGATATTTTTATTCCATGTGTCAAAGAGATATAGAAGGTTATAATTTTCAAGGAAAAAATGGGCGTAGGGATACTGTATAAGGCAAATTTTTTTAAGCACAGTACACGAAGAAAGAATTCGAACAGACCTTTAGAATGTCTTTTGAAACTCCTGAAAATACAAATGTTCATCTATATATCCATTTGTTAACATTTATTCGACTAATAGTGATATCACAAATAGGATATGATTGCACGTCCTTAACACCGAGTGGCAGTTTAATTTTTGATAATTGCAGAAATCTGAGAAGCGATGGGGAGCAGAAATATTAATAGTATATTGCCGGAATAAGGGCGAGTTTGGGAAAACTCGGAGACCATTAACAAAATATCATTCTAGTTAGCATGAAGCTTTGGTTAGTTACATGGTTAGTGGAGTACAAATAAATACGTGATACCAGTTATACTACTCATTAATTGTTTACTCTAAAATTAATTAGTGCTTTAATTAAGGTAGAAAGGCATATGGTAAGGCGACTTTTGAAATTAAGGCAATAGGGATACGGCGAGGATAATTAAGGCACAAAGCATTGAGTACGGTGCCATTTTTAAATTAAGGCGACAAAAGATACGATAAGGATGGGATAATAACGAGGAATGTTCTATAACGAACAATGGATAATTATGTGTCGATGAAAGATGTAACGAAATACAAAGCATAATTCCGTGTGATGTCATCGTAGTGCGGAAAGACGGTTACTGTTTTTAGGCAGGCGTGTTGGCGATGGTAGCAGTGTGGCAGGATGAGAGTATCAGATAGTCATCATCATTTTATATCACAGATTGTAAGGAGGTAAAAATTTGTACACAAGCCTTTGTTTCTTCTCTGGCTTTTGGATGATGCCTGAAATTGACCAAAAGTCGTAAACGTATTAGTTAGACAGAGGTACCACTAACTAGCTACCCACAGTTATACCTAGAAAACTTATGAATGTTTTCCTAAACTCTACACAGTCATAAAGGATAAAGCTATCGGCGTTTATCAATCCTTGAGGGATGTACCATGCATTCGAATTCATTAAGTATCGTTTGGAGGTGATTCAATGCATTTCTGACTTTTACAATGACTCATAGTGGCCTAGCGATGTATCGAGCCAGCGCTGCTATCCTTCCAAAGAAATCTGGTACCAATTCAACCGACCCCGGAGGGATGGAAGGCTTGGTGAGCTATAGGCGCGAGGATCGACTCCACGTGTGTGTTGCAGGGCGCCTCCGACCACTGCGCCTCACGCGCGTACACAGTCATAAGGTTCCCAAGAACTTATTCTATTTACATCGGTTTAAAGCAATGAATGATCACTGATTCAAAATTTCGTTGATAAGGTTTTTTAGTAGATATCTCTTTCACATGCAGAAATAACTGGCTTGTTTGGTTGGTTACCGTAAGTCTAAAAATACTCCCACTTCGCCTACACTTCCCATTAACCCACAGTCTGTTCGCGATTTGGATGATTTTGAATTATTCTGGACTTTTGATACACTTTTCAAAGCGAGCAATATTTTCTGAAAGTCGCATTGTAGAAGTTATGTATACTGGGCATTCAACATACAAACATATGAATGTGTCGTTTTTTTGTTCAGCAATCGCGAGGTTTTTAAACAACATACATTAGCTTCCATAGAAAAACACAATACAATACAACAGTAGCTGACGTTTCAGCAGTATCGCCTTCTTCAGAGCCACTTTTTTCGTGACTTCCACATGCGACTATAATCAGCTGTTCTAAACTTCCTCATTGGAAGTCACGAAAAAGCGGCTCTGAAGAAGGCGATACTGCCGAAACGTCAGCTACTGTTGTATTGTATTGTGTTTTTCTATGGAAGCTAATGTATGCTGTTTAAAAACCTCGCGATTGCTGAGCAAGAAAACGACACATTCATATTCCAATGCCGAGGTTAAGAGAAAGTCGATCCTGGGAACTAATACAAACATATAATATTTTACAAAGCGATATTGCCAGTATTCATACGGCTTTCGAATTTCCAAATTTTAAACAGTCGAATTAATAAGTGGAGTTAAAGAGATTTTCTCCCATCGCCTACATGAATTTGAAATTGCCCACCTTTTTTGTAGTATTGTCGAAGACTTCGTGAGAGCTTGTCGTAATTCATTTGAGCGCGGTTTTTGCGTTGTCCCCAGAATCTTGCCAAATGATGAGAAGATTCGATTTTAAAAGTTCCTAGAACACCATAAATGCTCAAAACACTGCTTTATTCGTTAGCGATTACAGGATATCTTAGAAAAAATCTCTAGCAGTTACCATTTATATCGGAACGCATTTTTGACGTGGCGGTTACTGTAAGTAAAAAACCGTACCCTCATCTCTATCCACCCAGCGAACGCACGACCCATACTGTTTATTAGGATGATCGAGCAGTTCACGTATGAAATGCCATAGATGCACAGTGCCAGAGTGCCGCGGGAATGGAGACGGACGTGGATCGTCGGCTGATGGTGTCTGAGCACCATTCGGCATGCTGGAGTTACTCAACATTGAACGTTTCGAAAACTTCACTCAACTTAGAAATCCCAACTCATCCTTCTTACTTCATGCCATTCATTGGACTGCAAAAGCGCATTCCGTCTTGCTGCATTTGTAACATGCTTTGGATATCAATACAATCGTCGTCGCCAACTGAATAAAGAAAAAACATCGAAAATTCAATTTCTGGAGTAAAAAATAAACCTGAACAATAATGCTAGCTGATTAAAACTAATGCTGTAGTGACATGAAATTACTTTCTTTGTACTGTTGTAAACCAAATAGTACAACATAAAACAGTGACTCGGTTGGAAAAGTTGAGAGTGAATCTTCTATAGTCCTGACATGAAGTTAGTTCTATTCCATCTTTACGTCTTAATTATTTTTTATTTTACATGACTCATCATCACATCTGCACTGCGGATCCCAGCACTTCTTGAATTCGATTCATTTCCCCGCATCCAACATCCACAATGGTTTTCAAACATTTCGCACGTTGCTTCAGCCGATGCTTGAGGATTTTGTCATCTTTATGAATGACGTAAAATACTGGTTGAGTAAGTCCGCTAGCAGTATTGGAGACAGCGGACTAAGGCGTTTCAACGTGGAATAGAGGAGAATGTTGCGACGTAGATCGAACTAGCCCATTTGCTTCCTGATTGACGGGACCATTAGCCATTGCGCTATAGCCAGACTCACTTTCTAATCAACAGCGTTGTAACGTTCTAAGCTACATGTTCTGTTCGCTTTTTAGCTGAATAAATCGAATAACGCGCTCGTTCCTCTGGCCCTTTCCCTTTTTCATGTGATTCTTGCTGACATCGAACAACATACATAGACAACTCAAAAGATCGACTTTCTGTAATAAACCTCGACATAATAATCGATATATTTATATATACGTCCTTACGAACTGCCCTTATTCATATGATGCAAAGTTGGTATAAATCTTTTTATTGTTGTTGTCGTTGTTCAATGGTTGACGTTTCGGCGACTTCGGCTTCTTTAGAGCCACATGGTTATTTTGACAAAATAATTTAAACACTATTTAACGTATTTGTCACAAAGTAGTGCGAGCCGAAAAACAAGGCAGAAAGGAAGAAAATAAAAAGAACAAGATGAGATGGGCACAATACGATTCCGATTCCGACTATACGATTTTTTGACATTTCGATACGATTCCGTGTGTGAACTCTGAGCGGTTGGTCTCCACGTAACATATTTAGTGGAAGACTTATAGAAAGCGGTGAATGTGCAAAGACTGTGTTCAATGTGGTTGAAATCTCGGTTTAGCATTTTCTCTGTTTGGTTATGGAGGTGTTTGGCCGTGTAGATTGTAGTCAACTTGACCTTTCTAGGCTCTGAAGAAGGCGAAATCCGCCGAAACGTCAACTTGTACGTAAATAAAGAATTAAAATAGCACCTCGTGTTTACTGAACAGAAGTAGAAAGAACAAGATGACTCACCATCATGCATACTTGCGCTGCTGCTTCTATCGCTTTCACTGGGTGACGGCACGATACCATTTCCAAAAAAACCCTGACCATCTTGAGTTGCTGTTCCGATTCCACCTAGGGTATTTGAATTCAAAAGCGATAAGGAAAGTGTGGAAGTGGAAAAGCTAGCAAAATAGCAACAGATTTCATAACATGTTCCATATATACAGTACAACTTGCTCCTGTAAATATGAAGATGACAGTGGTATTGAAATTTCGCTATACTTGGCTCAAAGTGGTACAAATGCAACTGGGGTTAACAAATCAATAATGATTCCACAGCGATGGCGATGTGAGCGATCGCTTAAAAATGTAAAGTATAGGATTTCAAAGAATGATAGTGGTAAGAAAGAAGGAGCCTTCGACGGAGTTTCACGAGCTAGTTCACTGATGAGCTGTACTACAACTTTACTTGAGATTAGTGGTTACATAGGTGAAAGATGTTACTTGACATTGGTGGCTACATAGGTGAAAGATGTTTTTCTTAAGTGGTGATGAAACAAGGCAATATTTGCGCGCGGCACTGCCACCCTCGATGGAGATTGATCCGCCTCCGTACTCAGCGCTTCTTGTAGATCCTTCCACGAATAGAGTCTAGTGTTGAAAGCATACCGTTGTTAAAATAGTGTTGTTGCTGATGAATATCGTTTGTGTGATACTGTTGTTGAGCAAATTCTCCACGTAATGTGGCACTGTTTTTCATCGGTTGTTCAGCGATCATCTGACCAGCACTCATCATCTACAAAAACTGACATGAACTAGGCAGACGCCGAAATCAATATTGATCGGTAGTAGTTTTGGTTTGCAAATATCTACGAGTTAGATGCTTTTAGAATGGATATTGCTCAGTGGAACCGGCAGAGGATTGGTCATGGAATGATTCGGAAGGATTGTAAATATATAGTGATGCAGATCTCTACTTTTATTTATCATTTTTCGAGCCTTGGTCGGTTTCTGAAAGTGCAAGTTGCCCTCAAAACAAAGCAGCTGAGGGATTAAGAGCGTTTGCTTAAACGGATGTTGAAGTCAATTAGGCTTAGAATGGCAGAAATATGTTATAGAACTGTATAACTGAATGCCTACTATATCGCAGACATAATGTGGTACATGCACAGATGTATATTTATGTGTATGCACTTTATAAGAAATCAAAAAATATATCGCCTAATAGTACTGTTCTTGGAAAAGAGAATTGCAAGCTCCAAAAATGAAAATGCCTAACGAACGTCTTAGAGCACATTGGAACGGTCTCATTAAGCAGAAGAACATAAAAAATTTTCTTTGTGAAAGATATGTTACATTTCCAATCAACTACCCAGTTGTTCTTTGGCATGGAATTGTCGGCAGCTGTGATTCCTCCATTGCTCTGACCGCCGTTTTGTTGCTGATGGTAGGATTCGAATGCTGAAATGTTTTCAGGAAGCTTCCTCTTTTCCTCACACTTCATCTCTCTATACAATACTCCCATCAGGTTACTCCCCCTTACTTCTCTCTTCCCTGCTGTCTCTCTCAAATAGCTAAACCTGACATCCTCAATGATCCACTCTTCAATGGATAAAGAGCAACTTTGTTGATAAAATCACATGTGTTCCCTCTACTTTAAAAAACACGTGAAAAAGAAAGTCTGTCCAAAGAAATCGAAGTGCATCCAAAAACTCAATGAGGAGAAAGGTAATGAAGTTTTTCTAACCCTATACTTACCGGTTTTCCACAATTGTAACTGGGCGTATAGTGTGTCACCTCCTTCAGGAGCTAGGGCAACAAAATCCTTTTGACTCATACTTAGCAGTACTCGGCCGCTGATATAAGTTTGACGAGGTGATGTAAGGTTGAACTGTTGACACATTTCTGATATCCAACGTGAGCCATGTTCTTGTGTCCAATTTTGAGCATCTAAAATTTAGATATGCAAAAATTCTGAAACATAATGGCTCCCCATCGGTGAAGAATCTCAAGCGCGGCGACGAAATCCTACTTAACATGACGTGGTCCATTTTATTAAATAGTAAGTCTCTTGACCGAGCACAAGGGTTTCCCACTTCAAAGGATCTAGTGTTAGAAAGAAAACGATTTTTCTATCTCCTACCAATTTCTTTTTCGTGGTCGAGAACTTAGTTTTTGAAATATCTGGAAAAGATAACTGCATTTCACCAACACTTAAACCACTCAGAACACATCTCACAAAAGTCAACCAGTTACAGCGCTCACTAATGATCAATGTGTATCCCTCTTTAATTTACTTCATGTGAAAACTAAAATTTCCTTGTACCAAAAAGTGATAGAAACATTACATCTCAAATGGCCAAAAAGTAGAAAAAAGCCAATCTTATGAAAAACTCATAAAACTATGGAGAACTAATAAAGACGGATAATTCAATGATTGTAGAGACCAGGTCCCACGTGTACCTAATTCGTTAAAGGAGCCTAGAAAACGACATGAAGGAAAACCGCGCAAGAGAGAGAGAGCATGATTTTTCACAAAAGCCTCCGGTCGAACAAAAGATCAAACTCTCTTCTCACCGTCTTAACCTTTTTATTTACTGCTTTTTTTCTTCTTAATAGAAGAGTATGTTGCGAAATATAACTCGTATGAAATGCTGAGATATTTGCAAAACGCAGGTGTATGCAGTGGGAAACGAACACGCGCTGTTGTCCTCACCGGGGAGCAGCGCACTTCACCACTACACCATCCGGGTCCTTCGTCCTGCCTGTCTCTCAGCTAGTTCTATCGATCTTTTTGCCATCAGCAATCACCCGTCAAGATCGATAGAACTAGCTGAGAGACAGGCAAGACGGAAGACCAGGATGGTGTGATGGTGAAGTGCGCTGCTCCCCGGTGAGGACAACAGCGCGTGTTCGTTTCCCACTGCATACACCTGCGTTTTGCAAATATCTCAGCATTTCATACGAGTTATATTTCTCTTCTCACTATTTTGATTCAGTGGTCCTCGCCGCATTTTGCTATTTAGCTAAGACGTGGGTTGACACCTCAACGACGTTGAAAATTTTGCGTACTGCTCACCGAGCGGTCAAATAATGTCTTCTCAAATACAGTCTGCACAGAAAACTGGAGTGCCTAGGTCAGATATTCGTATATATATATAAAACTATATTTCACTATGAAGTTTATATATATATATATAATATATAAAACTGTATATGAAAAACCAAAATAAACGAAAAGACAAAATAATAAAAATAATATTAAACAGTATAATAACAAAATAGGGTGCGTGCGGCGCAGTGGTTGGAGGCGCCACTGCCACACACACGTGGAATCGATCCCCGCGCCAGTGGCCCACCGAGCCTTCCACCCCTCTGGGGTCGGCAAATTGGTACCAGACTTGTCTGAGAGGAAAGCAGTATTGGATCGATACAACGGTAGGCCACCGCGAGTCATTGTAAAGGCCAGATTTGCATTCAGTCACCTCCAACGATACTTAGTGAAGTCGAATGCATGGTGCATGCCTCAGGAATTGATCAACGCCGAGAGCTTTATCCTTTACCCTTAATAACAAAATAGTGATATAGCAGCAATATGATAATAATAGTAAAATAGTAAAATTATATATGCACGATTTTTACATTGGAAATGTAAATAAAACTGACGAATAAATGTAAACAAAAATATAAACGAATATATAAACAAGTTTTCAGACTTTATTTCGTCTTCATTCGGCATCGAGTTGTCTGGGTTTCAAAATACTTTAGCGATTTTCTGTTTGACCTGTGAGCGAGCCACCATTCACATCCGCCTACCGCCGCCGTTGCCGGCCATCAACATTGTATATAAACTGCCATTAAGCTTCCAACGAAAACACCAGCTTTCTGTACCATTCGGTTCATGTCTTAAAACCATAAGCTAATATGGAAATGGTATTTTAGCTTATCTGAAACGGATCCAAAATCCATGGAAAATTAGACCTAGTATAAGATTCTCTGATAACACAAGAGTGAATCTTAACTCTTTTAATTACTGCCTTTTTCTTCTTAATGGCAGGTTATGTTGCGAAATATAACTCGTATGAGATGCTGAGATATTTGCAAAACTCCGGACCACAGGTGTATGCAGTGGGGAACGAACACGCGCTGTTGTCCTTACCGGGGAGCAGCGCACTTCACCACTACACCATCCGGGTCTTGCAAATATCTCAGCATCTCATACAAGAGTGAATATTTGCTTTGTGTGAATAATCTCTTATTTATTCACAAAAGTATAAACGCCTTCACATTCTAAATCTTACCTGTTGGTAGGCCTAATTTCGCACATGTTGTGCTGATATCCTGGATAAGATGTCTGAGGATTAGATCTCTGTAATATTCAAAAATTGGTATTTTACAGTTATGATTTGAGAAGTCAAGTTAACTACCACATTAGTAATCTAACACCCGCTTGTTGCTGATTAAACCTTTCAGTCAATGAAAACAATAACAGCTGTACTTACCTGTAGATGTCCATCTGTTGAGCGTCTACGCATGCATTTCCATTGAGGCATTGGTTTGGAACGTTCTCACACGTGGCGGTGGTCGTGGTGTTTAGGTTAGAGCTACCGAATGTAGATGTACTGAACCCGGTATAGATCTCTAGAGAGAGGAAAATAAGAGCATTAAGTAGAAATAGAAGAGTTTATTCTGATTTATCAACATAGAATACGAGTGAGTTCATACATACCAAAAAATCTTAAACGTGGAAATAATGAAAGATAGTGTAGGCTTATTTTTTTACTCACATGCTACTTTGCCATTTTCTTAGTGTCGGATAAAAAAGGAGTATTTTGGATGTTCAATTTCGGCGATGGGAGCATATAGCGCAGTGGTTGGAGGCGCCCTGCAATATACATGGGATCGATCCCCGTGGCCCCAGCTCACCAAGCTTTTCATCTCTCGGGAGTCGGCAAATTGGTACCAGACTTGTCTGGGAGCATATCAGCACTGGCCCGATGCATCGGTACACCGCCGCGAGTTATTCTAAAGGCCAGATATGCCTTTAGAGTTATTCTAAAGGCCAGATATATAAAAGAACACCTAGATGGCAAACGAAAACTAAGACGAAGCACCCTACTAGGCACGCATAGGATACAAAAGCATAGCGGAGACGATTTTGAAGTAAAAGTCAATATCCTTGCACAGGAGTCTAAAACACAAGCGCGAAAACTCCTTGAGGCTTTTTGGATCAATACCAAAAACTCTACAATGAATAGCAGAGATGAATGCCCGGAGGTCATACGCGACCTGATCCCGTACGTTCGCATCGATTTTTGATGTGGGATGGTGCAGTCGTCAACCACATGCGACTGTAATCAGCTGTTCTAAACATCCTCATTGGAATTCACGTAAAAAGCGGTGAGTTTTTCGAGAAGCTGTTGACCATGCAATTACCAAAGAGTCTTTCGTCTTTTTGTAAGTGTTATTGAAGCGTTTGGTCTAGTAGATTGTATATCAGTATACCCTCCCAGGCTCTGAAGAAGGCGATACTGCCGAAGCGTCAGCTAGCGTTGTATTGTATTGTGTTTTTCTATGGAAGTAAATGTATGCTGTTTAAAAACCTCGCGATTGCTGAACAAGAAAACGACACGGCCAGATATGCATTCAATCACCTCCAACAATGCTTAATGAAGTCGAATGCATGGCGCATCCCTCAGGGATTGACCAATGTGGAGAGCTTTATCATTTATCGTTTTATCCAACAGCGACTCTTCCCCAAAAGGTTTCCGTTGCTGACAAAGAGTTTGACATTTCCATCCGGATGCGAAGCAGACAGTAAACCATCGTCCTCGTAACATTCCAGCTAAATGGCGATAAATTTCCCATCAGTAAGCGCCGACGACTCACTGTAGCCAGGAATTGAGAAAGGCTAATATGGCTGACCAGATATTTCAGCCAAAGGAAACCTTCCGTAGGCAGTAAATGACCAGTCACGTGAAAATCGTGCTGGAAGTCCGAGTTATTGTAAAGACGATGCGTCCAAGTAATGAGGAAAATGATCAGAATGTTACCTCAGTGTATGAAGATGTTGGAAGTCGATTAAGTAACAGTGGCGAATTAAATAGAGATTACTTTAGATACTTTAGATAGATAGATAATAGAGAGATACTTTTACTTCAGAAGTGCCTGTGGAATGTATCTTACTCAAGTGAAGTGAAAACGAACAGTTGATAAAGGTGAAAACAAAATAGTAGATTCGTTGCAAAAAAAGCAAAAAAATACGACAGCTACTTGTGATGACGACAATACCGTCTAAACTGAAATCATAATGGTATAGACATGGTTTTTGAGTGAAACTGTGAAATCGGACAGGTACTTCTAGGTAGTTTTTCGAATAGTATAAGTACGAACTCCTTCTTAACGATTCGTATATTTTTTTTATTTTTTTATTTGACCCGTCTTCATATCTACTGTGCGAATCACAGCGCTTGTTGCATTCAATTCGCTTCCTCGCATCCATCGTCCACGAAGATCTTCCAATTTTACGTAACGCTTCGATTTCTGCTTGAGGATTTTCATTTCATTTTGAATGTCGTAGAATGCTGGTCGAGCAATTCCCCTTGGTGTCCTGAGACACCCGGGTTAGAGCGTTCCTAATTGGATTTCAGCGAGTGATGTTCTCCCAGACAAGATCAGTAGCAATTTCCCGATCCCGGATGGATGAGAGGCTTGGTTGGCCCGGGGCGGAATCCAACTAGGACCGTGCTCGTGGTGGCGGGTACCAGTACCACTGTGCTATCCGCCCCACTAACGATCCATATAAAGATTACCAAATTCGAATTGGTAACGATACTTTGAAAAGGCATCGAAGAATTTATAAAAGACCCATGAAACTTCATATTTAATTCTATCAGAATATTCTGTACCTTGTCGTAATTTTCCCCAATTTTTTGTCAGAAAAAACTCATGCCAAGCGTTCGTTGTCGTTGGTTCTTGGAAAACAGAAGCCATTTCTAATTTCCATTACAACGTGTAGTGGGGAACAAGCTGATAACATTCGTTTGTCATGGAACCCTAACCAAAAGGTGACATTAGCAACAGAATGAGAAAAACTAGGGTTACACATAAAAACGACACCTGTACAAAAAACAACAAAAACCTGGTGTGATACGACTGTGGCTTCATATTTTCATCAAAACATTGGGCTTTAATGAACGACGTTAAAAATGCATGTGTAGAAAAAAAATACTCGGACAATTTATTGCCTGCTTCGCGCTGGAAGGAAATAATTATCTGAGAGAAATGATTGGGGACTTTGTGGGTTTTTGAAATTCAGGAATTAAGAAAAACGCCCAGGAGAGAGTAACAACACTTTCATAGGAGATACAAAGAAAACATTTCCTTAATAGAGAAGATGATATCTGTTTTCATTCACATAGCTCGTCCACTTTGTACCTTCCATAGACAGCGGAGTAGATCGAGTCGTTGGATAGAAAACGAAAATAAGTTGCAGAGCTTTGAGCGCGCTCTTTTCATTCAAAAAAAGTTGTTCTAATATAGCAACTAACCATCTAATAAACTGTAATTTTAAGCTACTTCTTAGTTGATGATATTCGTGGTACCACGTAATGCCTCCTACTCAGTAGGGCGTCATTATTTCCCTTCGACACACCAACTTACGCAATCGCACACGTGCAACGTTACAAGTGTTGACGAAGAAACTACTCAACTAGTGAGAAGTACACCACACTTTTGTTGACTCTTTAAAAAAGGACTCTTTCTGTATACCACCATTAAAGGTGGTGGGATAATCCAGTAATGAAGTTCAGTGTGACTTCTACCTTTAAGTTCTTATGACTAAGAAGAAGCTACGACAAGGTAGCTCATCTTGTACTATTTTTTAATCCTCTGTTTCTGATCATTTTTTCTACTTTTAGATCTTTAATCAAGTTGCCTAGAAACAGCGATACGTTTGCTTTCCGGCAATGGCTCGACCCTTCTGCGGTTTGGGTCATGTCTTTAACACAAATCAGTATTTCGTGTTGAATGTCATAAATCTTGTAAAGCATCACTAGAGGAATTTGCTAACGTAGAAAACACGACCACATCGACGTCCGAGTAGCATCCCGATTCCATCCGACTTTTTGTAGCGCGGCCAGCAACCAAGTAAAATCCAACCGGTTGGGCTGGTTCCTCTACAGTCGCGATATCCCCGAGCGAGAATCGGCTACGAAAGCGAATAAGGCGTCATGTTGGTGTTCGCCAGTTGGTGACGCCACTTTATTTCCAGTACCAAAGAATTTTAAGTGGGCTGCTTCAGCATTCAACAAGACACAAAAGGCGAACAGGTATGATGGACAAGGACATCAATCCAATAAAAAACCCAGTGAAAGAAAAATGTACAACTCCGAAAAATCGGAGGGAACTCAGTCACTGTGGAAATTTGGTCAGAAATTTCAACATGGTCTTTTTCTTCTTTATGTTCTGCAATTCTTATAAAATCTAGAGCAGCTGCAATTTTTTTGATTACATCCTCCTTCATGAGAAGAAATGCGAGAAGATTCTTGTTCATCCAAAGAAATTTTTAGAGTTTAAGTAAAAAACAGATTTCGGACATTCATGATTCGGCTAGGGAGAATTTCCGGCTTACCTTCACAGGTCTCGGTCTTCACGTCGTTTATTCCACTAAACGAGACGACCTCTTGAGCCTAAAATTTTTAGATTCACCGTTCTTTTAAAAATAAACTGCTATAAAAGCAAAAGGGTGTCCTTTTTCTTGCGTGCACCTTGTGTACATTGCGGTTCCAATCATTAACAGGAAACAAGGTTGGTGGAAGTATTTAAGTAAAATGCTGTACTAGCGATAAAATAAAGAACTAGAAGTGTTTCAAATTTGAGGCAAGGTAAAGACTATTCAAGATTCTAATTATTATAATTCAAAGTAGAACTTCAACCATGAAAATAATAATAATTACAGTAACAGTAACAATAATAGCGAAAGCAATGATATAATGAAGAAGTGCGGAATGTGGCGCAGTGGTTGGAGGCACCTCTGCGACACACACGTGGAGTCGATCCCACGCCCATGGCCCACCAAGCCTTCCATCTCTCCGGGTCAGCAATGTGGTACCAGATTGTCTGGGAAAATAGCAGCACTGCCTCGATACATCGGTAGGCCACCGCGAGTCATTGTAAAGACCAAATATGCATTCAATCACCTTCAACGATACTTAATGTAGTTGAATGCATGGCGCATCCCTTAGGGATTGATTAGCCCCGAGAGCTCTATCCTTTTATCCTTTAATAAAGAAGTCGCTTCTTTTAAACACTTCATACCCCTTAATGTGTACAAGCGTTTCCGTTATACAAAATCTGAAAAAGTGAGGAAATCTATAAACACAATTGCCTTGCACTTCCTCAGTAGATAAACTGAGTATTACATTTTATGCGGTTAGCAAAAAATTCTGTGTCAACCTGTTGAAGTCCAGCGAAGTCATTTATACCTAAGTGTTTGTTAAGTTAGCACTCGAGCTGTCGCAAACGAAAAAAGTGTGATGTAAGCTTCTTGGAATATGATTGTTTTGTTAATAACGTTAATAACCTTCTCTATAGAGAGAACACTCAGCACTCAAGACTTGCACTTAAACTCCTTTCAAAAGACGTCCACAGTGAAATCTGATATTGTTAAGGTTGATGCCAGTCGTGTACGGCTTGCAGTTTTTTGCAAAATCAAAGTCTAGTCAAACTTGTTAAAGCAGAATGACTGTGGAATCCTAACTTGTTCTGCAGCGTTCTCGAGCTCATCAGTCGTTCCCAAACCTTCTAGACATTCAAGTGCCGATGATTTCTCGTCAAACCTATTCTCACATTAGAGAACATGAACTGGACGTCATTGCAGACCACCATCACCACCATGCGGCTCAAAACCCGATCTCGTTTCATGCGCGAAAACAAATGACTCATAGGAGCTTTTCACAAGCACTCGAAGAGAATCCGGGTCATCCAAGAGTGAGCGCGTTCTGCTTATTTTTTTCCTAAGAGAAAGCAAATCGTTAGCGTAAAATCCTTCAACAGTCACAAAAAATGCAATACACACAATCATGTGGTAAATTATAATCAGAAATAACCGGGTAACGCGTTCCATTCGTCATCGATTTGTGGACATTAAATTCGTACAGCATGTTTAATGATTATCATTTAATGATTCCATTTACACAGCCCTCTAAGAATTCTCAAGCATACGTCCAACTAATACTCAACTTATCAATAAAATTAGAACACCATAGCACTATAGATCGTCAAACCACAATCAGGCCCCTACACACGAATTCAGCCGCTTTCATGGATGTTTACGCGACAACGAACTGAATAAAAAAGCCCTAGACTCTGCACGCTATGCAACGATTCTTAACTATATTGCGACTAACAGTAAATTACTGCGTAACTATTGAAAATAGCACGATCATAACACCAGCTTCCCTGCTGCTCATTATTTTTTTTACGGCACGATGGCATCTGAAATACAACCACAATGATGCTGAGCTATTTGCCAAACTTACACAACAAGCCAGATTCAAACCCTTTCCCTTTCCCGGGTATCACGTATTACTCACTGTATCCCTAAGGCCCTTGACCTTCCCTTCTCTCAAACAGTTTTTTTTACGCTAGCGGTGTCATCATTCGACTGCAGCCTCAGCTCAACTGAGTTCAATGCCGATTTGTGGTCCCCGCAGATCATTCCCGTTGACTGGTGATTGCTGATTCACCGTTAGAGTAAAAAGCAGGCAGAGAGAAGGTCAGAGCATGGGAATCGATGATGCAGTGGGTAACACATGAGACTCCGGAAAGGTAATCGCAGGCTCGAATTTCGTCTGAGCTCCAAGTTTTGCGAATAGATCAGCATCATCGTGATTCTTATTTTCTGCCCACTCTTTTTTCATGGTAATGTATAACGTGAACTACAATCATAGGGATGCTGAGATATGAGCAAAACTCTCAACCTCAGCTGGGCTTGGAACCAGCGAATGCCTTTATTGTTGGCTCACGTGGTACCAACCATATAAACCGAGATCCCACTAGTTGTTTGCTTTTGACAGTGTTGGACATAAATTTCTACAGATAAACTTGTGCCTATATGTGGTTGATATAGTGGAGATGGTAACAATTATGAAAGAACGTCCACTCCTTCCATCCGCGGTGGGAACGTTCAAACCCAATCAAGCTGTGTTACATGATGTCGAGCAGTCAACTATAACCATAGAAGAGACACTGTATTTCCATGGCATTGGGGTCTTGAAGTCAACAATACATCAAATATATCTGGTAAGGTTTCATGAGAGCTTGTTATTAATCGGCATTTGAATCAAAATTAAGAACATAAAGTAAAATCATGCAGTAACACATGGAAAAGAGAAATATGGACATATAATACAGAGAATTGTGTCTTAAAACACGACTGGGAATGGCGAAACTCGGTAAATGGAGGATTCACACTATTTTGAAAAGATAGACAAAGTGCGAAACCTCTTTAAAGTCATTATTGCTTTTCAAAGCTTCTATGCCAACGAATATTCAAGTGGACATGGATGGTTAAAACGGCACCATAACGCGCTAAATTTCCGCACTGCTACTGCTTAACATATCTATTTTCGGGTTAACTTGAATGTTTTCAAAAACCTGTGGTAATTTCGACACAGAAAAGGTTATGCTCACCTTTGCAGACGATGGTTTCTTACAGAAGGCAGTCTGAAGTGAGGCAGCCGCCGCGTCCGATGTCGCCGTAGGCACCGCTTTCGGCTTCGCGAATGTCGCGTCGTCGTCGCGGAGCGGCTGCTGTTAAACTAACGTTTTCAAGCTGATGTTCTACTCCAAAGCGAAGCAACTGTCATTCAATCGAATTTCAAATGATATATCTTCTTATTTACTAGCTATTTTTTTCTTGGCATTATATTACATGAAATACGACCACAAAGAAGCCGAGATATTTGGAAAGCTCAGACCCGAGGTCAGATTCGAGCCCGCTACTACCCACCCTTTCCGGGTGCTCACGTGTTACCCACTGCTCCGCTTAATGTCGGCTTTCAAATTATGCATGAGCGTTTAAAAATCACTTAAAAGAAAACATAACTGCCGTTTGATTTTCATCAACCTCATATTTTTTTGTTTTTACATGACCCGTCATCATAATCTATTGCGCGGATCCAAGCACTTTTTGCAATCGATTTACTTTCCTCTCATTCAAGGCCCAGAATGGTCTTCGAACATTTCGCATGTGGTTTTGGTTGCTGCTTGAGGACTTCGTGTTCCTTATGAATGTCTTAAAATGATCGAGGGATCCTCCTTGTAATCTTGAAGGAAGCCGAGTTAAGGTGTTGCTATGATGATTGGAGGAGGAGAGCACGGCATCGAGCCATTCATAGCCTTTTACAAATTGAACGAACTTGGAACTTTTATTTTTCTTAGTTTCTGCTATAATATACTGATAGAGCTGTACCTCGATTTATAATCTATTGTTTTCTTGATGAGCAGACACGGAATTACTTATACACTATTTATTCGCAATAGCTAACGTTTCAGTAGTTATTTGAATATATAGGGAACGCTGATGTTTTAGAGCCTTGTGGGAGAATAGTGACTTCCGTTTCGAAATCTTCTCTCTTCTGGACCCCGTGAGCGCCTGGTGGAATATATAGTTCAAATTTAATTTTTGTTCTTTTATACGGATGCAGAGTGGTCTACCTGTTTCGCTAACGTATTCGTTCCCGCACGCTTTACAAGAGATTGGGTGCACCGTAGCCGAATTCGTGCAATCACTGACTCTACCGTTAGCGCACATTATTCAATTTTGCGTTGTGCTTAGACGATCTTTTCGGAGGTTATGAACTAGTTGGTGTTTTGGAGGGTTCGGTGTTATCTCAATCACTGCGATCGACTTCTCTAAATTCGCCCTTCTTACGCGTCGCTATATAATTCTGATTGCTTCGTCAGAAAAGGACAAGATAAACGGGACCTTATTCTCATCAGAAATGTCGTTTGGAAGTGTATTTTTTAAACAGAACCTTTCCTGAAGAAGTGCCATTTCTAGAGAGGCCTAATTTGGAAATTTAAGGTCAAACAGAACACCATACTAGACACGCATGGGATGGGAAGACATAGCTGAGATTTGGAAGTAAAAATCAATAGCAGCGCATAAAATTTTTGAAGCGCGTTGGATAAATTCCAGAAATCCAAAGATGAACCGTAAGGAGGAGTGCCTTGTGATCACACATAACCTCGCGCCATACCTCAGGCTGATTTTTTGACCTAAGCCAGGCACATTTCTCACTTATGTGAGACTCTGTGTAGGTCGTCTGCAAAAGTAATTAGAACACTTACAAAAAATTAAATGGTGAGTTATGAGCAAAACTCAGAACCACAGATGGGATTCAAATCTGATTACTGGCGACAGAACAGAGTAAAAAACTGGACAAGAGCAAGACTAAGCAAGGGCCTCGGTTGGTGTAGACAGCCCGTGGATCCCTTGTGAGGGTAACCGAGGGTTCAATGCCCAACCGGGGCTCCGAGTTTTGCTCATATCTCAGCATACTTGGTTGTATTGCATATCGTACTTTGTCATGAAAAAGAATAAGCAGTAAATAAAAGTTCAAAGAAGATGAGTGTCTAAAAGAAGCTGTTTGCCATGGAAATGAAAATTTGTGTATTAATTCTTACTTACTAACATAATAAAAGTATTTTTCTGAGTAGATTACGTGTCAGTTTGATCTCTCCAGGGTCGCAAAAAGGAGAATTCGCCAAAACATCGGCTATTGTGAATAAATAGTGTAATGACAAGTTCGTGTCTGCTCATCAGGAAAACAGTGACCAACGGCGAGGTTAATATCAAGTCGGTTTGGAGACTTGGTGCTTTCGTTGAGTTCATTGTTTTAAAGAAATATAGAAAAAAAAACGAAGTGTGAAGTTAGTGAGTGAGCATTGTGAGGCAAAAAAGAAGCTTGTCATAGAGTTTGCTACATTCGAACACTCGATGCATTCGATTATTCGAATATCTGGAAGAAGTCGAATGTGGGGCTTTTCATGTTACTCTGGTGTACGCAAAAGGTATTTGTGTATGTAAATGATATTACAGGAATTCTTCGAGTGCGAGTTAGCTGAGAACTAAGTACTGAAGAGGATGAGAACTCTCTCAGTAGTTATCCAGTAGGCTGTGAGAACTACGGTTATAAAAGTGGAAAATATGAGTGCATGATTTTCGCTAAAGAAGCGCAGTTAATGCAGAAGCAGATGAACAGATTGCGAAGTGGATATAGAAGCAGAACAAGAAGACAACGTTATCAACTAAACTCGCTTACCTTGTCGATGTCGAAAAGCTCGTCATTTAGTGGAAATTCGCTTTTCACATGTGTATTGGAGCCCATCGACGGCCATCCGCACGCGCCAATCTCGTTCATCTGGAATGAGGGCGACTCCGGCAATTTCGAAAGTGCGCAAGTATTGGATAGCAGTGTTGTTAAAGCACAACTCGTCCTCAAGTTCTCTAAGTTGTCAGCAGATTCCATAGATCAACCTTGAGAATGAAATGAACACCGTTCTTTAGCAGCGTTGTTTTGAATTTTAAAAAATGCCACTTTTTTCAATATCGTAAAAGATTAGACTAAAAGTTTGATTGATCCCGTAGGATTCCACCGGGTTTCGTCATTTTTATCCCTTTATTGTTTTTACATAAAATGTTTAACCATCTAGCCCTACGTCGTTGTTCTTCAGTCCATTGCAACCGTTTTATTATAAAACCTGTATGAACAACATAAAGTTTAAGAATGTAATAATAACATTAATAATTGCATCACCATTACTGCCGTTTCCTCAAGCGTTCTCTAGACAGGAAGACCACAAAGGCAGAGTAGACATCGCGTGCTGAGGAATTAGATTCCTGTACGAGCATGGTGAATTCTACTTCAAAATTTTTTCCCGTTATGTTTATATGCCCAATGCGCGCTAGTGGAGTGTTTTGTTTGACTTTACGTTTACCGTTTAGGTGTTCTTCCATACAGGCGCAAACGGCCTACCCGTTTCCCCACTGCACTCGTCCTCACACGCTTTCCAGAAGATCAAATGAGCCGTGTTCGAAATCACCGTCTCAACCGTTAGTGCATATTGGGCAGTTTCGCAGTGGGCATAGACGGTCATGTAAGCAGTTGCGAACTAACTGGTGTCCTATAGCGCTCGCTGGTATTTCAATCACTGTTGCCGAATTTCCGGCTTCATTGTTTTATAACTGTGCTTATTTCTTTTGAAATCAAAGCCAGGATAAACGAGACCTTATCTTCGATAGAAATGTCGTTTAGGGACGATAACTTTTGTTCAAACTATTACGGAAAATGGCTATTTCATTGGAGTTTAAGTATGGTTTGCATAGCAGAGTCATTCGACACGTTTGTACAAAGTGTGGCATCGTCGAAGGGCTCCACCACTTACGCGCTGTTAGGACGCGCTTTACGTGGAGGTATGGGAACATTTTGGTGTACGTAAGATTAGTTGGAATGTGTTTCAACAACTGAGCACTTGATGGGTCAAAAACCATGTTATTCCATCTGTTGCCCCATTTACGCAGCTGATAGTGGTTCTTCCTTCGAATAATGATGGATCGGTAGACGCAAAATAATCAGTGGATGCAAACCTATGTGTTTCATTGAGTAAGTGCAAAACGGAAAGTGCCAGTAATTTAGCTATGAGTTGAGGAACAACTGATCGTTTTAAACCGGCCACTTTTGCACCTTTGAACTACTCACTCGTTGTTCAATTTTCGGAATCGATTTTGGAACTCCTTTTCAGATGATGGGCGATAAAGAGGAACGTCTTAAAGATGCTATTTCGTTATCTCAACAGCTATCTGACGAGGAGTCACTACAAAATTCCAATCTTTATCATTAACCGACGACTTGTGGTCTTCAACCTCATCAGCTCTCTAGCCTCTTACTTTCCACGTTTCTGTACTGCCGTGATATTGGAGCAAAATTTTGCTGCGCGAGTGACTAAGGACTTCAAAGTACGTTTCTTTGAAAGATTACTACCAACTTTATTTTTGGATTCTTGTTTTCGAAAGAACGTTCGAGGACACTGTGGTAGTGGTAATCCCACTACTTCCTGTTTGTAACTCCCACGACCAACTTTCTATTAACCTCGGCGTTGATCAAGTAATTCTTCGTATTTTTGTTGAGCACACGCGAGGTGTTATTATTCTTCATTCACGAATAAGCTGACGTTTCGGCGGATTTCGCCTTCCTCAGAGCATAGAAAGGTCAAGTTGATAGCAATCTACTCGGCCAGACGCCTCTACAACCAAACAAAGAAACTCTAAACCAAGATTTCAATCACGTTGAACACAGCTTTGCACACTCACCGCTTTCTATGAGGTTTCCACTGAGTATATCACGTGGAGACCAACCGCACAGAAATCACATAGAAGTATAATGTGCCCCTCCCATCAGAATAGCAGTCTTATATACTGCCCTATATCACGCATGATAATGAGGGATTCTTCCCTGCGGTTCATTTTCGGATTTCTGGAATTAATCCAGAACGCCTTGCTTCT
This sequence comes from Angiostrongylus costaricensis, assembly GCA_900624975.1. Taxonomy (NCBI): domain Eukaryota; kingdom Metazoa; phylum Nematoda; class Chromadorea; order Rhabditida; family Metastrongylidae; genus Angiostrongylus; species Angiostrongylus costaricensis. Next base: position 692 of record UYYA01000815.1, on the reverse strand, counting down.
AGAGTTTTGTGCGCCTGTGTTCTTGATTCGCGTGCGAGGATCGTGACACATACTTCAAAGTCGTCCCCGTTATGCCTCTGGGTCCTATGCGTGCCTAGTGGGGTATTTGGTCTATGTTTTCGGCTAGGTGTTCTATTATGCGGACACATAGGGGTCTACCAGTTTCGCCAATGTATTCGTCACCGCACGTCTTATAGGAGATCAGATAAACTATACCCGAGCTCATGAAATCACCGTCTCTACCACCGAAGCAAATTATGCAATTCTGAGTTGCACATAGATGGTCATATAGGCGGTTACGAACTAGCTGGCGCTTAAGATTACTCGGTGGTATTTCAACTACGCTTACCGAATTCTCTAAGCCCGCCCTTCTCAAGCAGCGTTTTATAGCTGTACTTATATCGTTTGAGATGAAGGGTAGAATAAACGGGACCCTTCTATCGCTACAGTTTTCGTTTGGAGGCCTACGATTTCCTCTACACCTATCCTGAGCTACAGTTTCGTAGCCATTAGAAATGGCTATTTGCCGTGCCATGTTCCGGGACTCCTCTCTCTGCTCTTTTCCCGTGCACACGTTGGTTGCTGTTCGAAACATGTTTCTTATAGGCGCCGTTTTCGTGTGAGAGAGGTGAGAGGAGAGGTAATGAACCAAGATGTTTTTACTACTTGGCTTTCGGTACCACTTTGTAATG
>UYYA01000814.1:0-31513 GCA_900624975.1 Angiostrongylus costaricensis | reverse complement strand
TAGACCAAATACCCCGCTAGGCACGCATAGGACCCAGAGACATAACGGGGACGACTTCGAAGTATGTGTCACGTTCCTCGCACGCGAATCGAGAACACAGGCGCTGTGCATCGTAGCTGGACACTCAGGAACATCCTCCCAGCCACGATGAGGCGGTAAAGCGTTGGGAAGATGGTCATTACTACAACAAAATTTCGGGTTTCTGAAAACAAAACTCCTGTTGTCTTTCCTAGGGTGTTTTCCAGAATTACATATATGTTTATTGTGTAGGTATGGTATTGCTGGCGCGACGAATGTGCAGGGTGAAGAGGTGAAGAAACTGGATGTACTATCAAATGAGCTTGTGATCAACATGTTGAAGTCCAGTTACACAACATGTGCGCTTCTATCGGAGGAAAACGAGGAGCTCATTGAGGTTCCTTTGTAAACGCATGGATTTGGCAACAAATATTAATTTTCTGCTATTTTTTCATGTCGAAAAAAACAAACGAGGTCATTATGTTGTGACATTTGATCCCCTTGATGGCTCTTCGAATATCGACTGTTTGATATCAATTGGAACAATTTTTGGAATTTATAGGAAGGTGGGAAATATTAATTTATTTTCATATTTAAAAGGACGTGTTTCGCAGTGATTTGAGGTGCACTGCAGTGCACAGTAGATCCGTTGTTGGACTACACGTACCAGGAAAACCAAGTTTTCCATGAGTCGGTTTATTGAGGATCAGACTTGTGACTGTAAAACTACTGACAACTAGATCGGAGGACCATTGAACTCATTGTATAGAGCATGTGTGCTTTCATTCATTACTGCGGTGCTATGAAAGCAGTCAGATGTTTGTATCTCTGAGAGAAACAACCTTGCGTGCTTTCGTTATGAAAAGTAACCCAAAATGGGAAAGAACCAGTAGTGCGGTCTTATATCCTGACTGGAAAAAGGGATAAATATATAGAATATATGCTGACTATGGATTACAAAATTGGGTAGAACAAAGGTATAGCTCGTTTTATGGAGTTAATGGGGTATTAAGCGTTCGATTTGATAGCAATTATTATGTAATATTTTGTTACTTCACGGACACAAGAAGACCAAGAGCAGCAGCAGGATTTGCAACAATAACACCAACAACAACGACAACAACAACGTTTAAAGTAGATCGCTTTGCAGAAGAGTGAAGGTGACGTTACATTGGATGATGTACTGAGACCAGGCAGAGAGATGGTGGCTGCTGGGTATGCGCTATATGGATCAGCGACAATGGTTGTTCTGACCACTGGTAACGGTGTTAACGGATTCACTCTCGATCCGGTGTGTTTATTCAAATGTTTTATTTCCTAGCATTATTTCTTTTCATTATTTTCTCAGTAGATTTTTATGTACCTCTAATCACTTTCTGGTTACATTTACATTTAGTTGCACAACGCTTACCGAGGGTTCTAATGTAAGGGAAAATTTTTGGTTTGCCATTTTCAAATGGATTTCTGACAAATGTGGTTTGTCCTTGTGACCTAAACTCTCAACAAATATTTTGTTTTAGGCTATTGGCGAATTTATTCTCACTCATCCTAATATGAAGTGCAAATCAAAAGGTTCCATATATTCGATCAATGAAGGATACGCATCAACTTGGAGCAAAGGAATAGCGGAGTATATTCGCACACGAAAAGAAGACCAGCCAGGAAGGAAGGTAATTCTTAGGGAATTATGTGACACTGAGATGCTAACTTTGCTTGCATTTGTTGTATAAAAGATGAGATAAGAAATTTTGAAGCAAGTAGAGAGTGGTATTCGCTAGCGCTGGCGTGCTCGTTATCAGAAATTTTAGTTAGTTACTTTGCACCCAAAGAGGCATTAGACAAGATTTATTTTCCACTGTACGCCGCAATAAAGCTACATGTAGAGCAGTGGGTAGAGGTACCCTCTTGTACACACGTGGTTTTGGTTCAGTCCATCAAACCACTAAATTGGTATCTGGGAAGATAAAACTCGTATCGATAGGCCACCGCAAGTCATTGTATAGATCAAGCGTGTATTCAGTCAGCTCTACGGTCGCCAGAGCAGGCGAGTGCATGGCGCACTGTCAAGCAGTTGAGCAGCAGCAGTCCACCCCTTACACCTTATTTTTTTTATCATTCTGGTCTACAAAGTTTATTTCAGGCTATGGGTCAAAGATACGTCGGATCAATGGTGGCTGATGTTCATCGAACACTATTGAATGGCGGCATCTTTCTATATCCCGCGACTGCAAGCTCACCGAATGGCAAAGTAAGAATAACAGAATTCATAAAATAATTCCATTTACCGGAGGTCTATTAAGATTTTGCGGTAGCGATGAATGAAGAAGACATTGACAGACATTCATTGTCAAACCACTGCTTTAAAGCAAATTGAACATTTTTTTGGTTCTTGATCAGAGGTTTAGCTAAGAGGTGACCGTCATGCTAGTATTTTTTATTACTTTCTGAACATTCTTTAGCTCCGAAATGACACAGAAAGTTTTCACATTGTGGTAAAGAACACAGAATGTGAGGGCCAACTTATTCAGGGTTTATTTACCCGAGTACTAGTGGAGTGATTGAAATATTCTTCTTCATATTAATATATTTTGCCCATATCCTCCTTGAGTGGTATTGCCACCACCGGTACAGCAAAATTTGGGACGGTACAGAATGGCAAAAAGTATTTGCAACGACTAGTGGTCCAGGACTACTATGGAGACTATCCACGTTTTTGCTTGGCCAAAACGAGAGTCTTTTCAACAGATGCTAATTATCAATTCTGGTCCTTTTGTAGCGGCTTCTAGTCATTAGGGACAATAAGTAATGTATTTAGAGGAGAACAGGAGTAGGTAGACGATCACTTTTTTGTTTAGAATTTTCCAGCACGAATTTGCTTTGGCGTGGCGCTAGCGAAGAAATAATGGGAATTTTCTTATTTTTCATATCTTTTATTCTTTAAAGCACTAGCTTTACAGCTACGGCTTCTTTACGAATGTAATCCGATGGCGATGATCCTGGAACAAGCCGGTGGCTTAGCGACTACAGGAAAAATGCGCATACTGGACGTTGTTCCAAAAAAGGTCTGGGAAAACGTTAGAGAAATTGAATTAAAAAAATAAAAATAAAGAATAAAAAAATATAAAAAAGAGAAATAAAAAAAGAAGTTCATATTTTAGCGTATATCTAACTATGTACATATCCACATATCTAACTTCATTTAGATTGTTTTCAATGTGGTGGTAGCTGATTTCAGATTCACGAACGTTCGCCGATTATTCTTGGTTCGAAGGATGACGTCAATGAAGCCATAGAATTTATTAAAAAATTTGATTCTTAGACATTCATTTTTGAGAACTATGTTTTCAGTGGCACTATGTCTTCTTGTTGTCTGTATAGATTCTCGATTTCTTATAAGATTGTTTTAAAGGAAGATTAACACGAACGAGGCCATGATCGTATTTTGTTTGTTCGATTGTTCTGTTGTTTGATAAACGGACCTCAGTAATGAAAAGGGAAGAAGTAGAGCGATTTTTGGCCACCCAAAGGCTAATACTTCATTGTTATGGAGTGGACCAATTTGTTCTGTGCTGAGGAAATTATTCGGATACTAATGCTCTTTATTTCATTTGATAAAGTTCATTGTAAGCTATGCGTGCCTAATCTTGAAAAGCCAAATTATTTTGCCCATATTGGGAGATACAAGAGCCAATGAGCTGAAGAAGGAATCATATAACCGGTTTTCAAACATTTTCATAGTGCAGGACTTTCGAGGATCACAGTGAATTCTAAAAGACTTCTATTAATAGAAAAAAGTGAGACAAAAATAAAAATAATGTTGCTGAAGAAACAGCATATATTTGGAGATAGTAATAAAAACGACAAAACTTGATAACTAGGGTTAGAACAGTTTTATTCAATAAGGGAGGTCCCTCAGTCTGATTTTAATCATTTAAACTAAGCAGGAAGCAGTTTCAGCGTTACAGATAGATACCTTCGTCCATCGAATAGTCAGTATGAGCAAGATCTTGGGCAGTATTACGAATGTAGGAATTGGATTGAAAAGTTCAGGAGATTAGAGGCACTACTGAGTTAGCTGAACTGACTTGGCTTATTTCATGTGGGACTGTATAGAGTTCGACATCTTCATCACTGATACTTGTTGCTGCTGGTGCGTCTTTCTCTTTCGACCGATCACTTACCAATAACTCTTCCACACCTTCTAACCAGTATGTAAGAAGCGTTCCGATGCCCTGATATAACGTTAACGTTTGCAGAACTACGAATAGTATTGATAAAAATTACAACATATAGATTACTAAGCGTACTGCTCGACATAGCACAAAGAAAAAGAAAAGAAAAAAGAAAAAATATCGGATTTGCCATTCTAACAATCTTCGAGAATCTTAGGCGGAACAATGAAGCATTAATTTGTTCGTGTCGCGCAACAGGGTTACACGAAAGCCCTGTTAATTTGGAAGCACACAAAGGACTTTCGACTTCTCATTTGAAGCCTTCTAGTTTCATAGTTTTTACGAAGAGAGACCATTAGTAACTTATAATGCAATGATATGACATAGATTGCCAGTTTTCAGGTCTTCTGGATGAAAATGTTAAACTCCTACAAAACTCGGGTGATCATATTGCACAGTGACGATTCCGTCAAATACCCATGGGTTGCAATATTGTGGTAGGCCCTCATGGGTTAGGATTGGCATGACCAGTTTTTGGAACATTTCAAAAATCATGTCACTGTTATGCAAGAAACAAGTCTTTTTGTTCTAGCTTGGTAAACCTCCATAAACGAACGTTTCCTTACGAACTAGGCGAGGGATCTGCAGCCAGTTAGTGCTAAAGCTAAGCGGGAAGTAAGATTTCGTCGTAGAACAGCCCATTCATTTCATCCGTTATTGAAATAGAAGATGTTTCTTACTAAAGCTAAAGCTTCTTGTTAGAGTGATAAAATTCTAATAATATTGGGGTAGTAACCGGCCAACCATTACGTAAGTAATCGAACCTAATAACCAATACCATTCGGTCATTTTTAAAAAATGTAATAAATATGTAGATAGTTTATAGATGGTTTTCTACCGTAAAAATTTCATGATTTTGCTAAATGTTATTACCTGTGGAGTTTAGAAAAGAAAAACGAAGACAATGCTGTACAAAATGATCCAAATCAATTCTTATATGTCATAAACGCAGTAGTCTTAACCCACATCGATTTTAACGCTGCCTCTTGAGGTGCATTTGAATTCCGGAAATCGAGCCGATAACATTTGATGACTCTTCAAAGTCATTTGTATTCGATCCGGCAATCCAGAGTTTTCCATTTTTGCAGCAATAGTGACCTAAAAATTCTTAATTGATCTTTTCAAAATACCAGTCCATTCAGAATCGCCCCTTATCTGTAGCTTTTCAAGATTTACTGTTACTGTTTAAAAGATTTTCATTGACCTTAGTAGTGTGATTGCAGTTTTAGTAAAAGAAAAAAAAAACGAAGATGAACGGCATGAGAAAAAGATTGAACTACAAAGTTTCTTTCCATTGTATTATTGGATTTTATTGGATTCTTCCCACCGGCTTACCGCCTCACCATTGCTGGAGGTGTTCCTGGGTGTCGGACTGCGATGTACAGCGGGGCCATTGATCCCCCTGGCAGGGTTTCCCAGGCTGAGAAGGAGTTCGGCGTTTCCATCAGGAAGCTTAGCTAAGAGGCGGCAAGTCCCCCTCTGATCCACAAAGGTTGCGATTGCCCGTGGTGGTGAAGACCTGGGACGGAATTTGGCCAGGTTGACCTCGGCATTCCAGGGAACCACAATGGATTAACCCCACAAATCTTCGAAAATTGGTGATTATGCTGTGGCCCGCACATCCAGTGAGGATGGGCCGTTGAAGTATCACGTAAGTATGTATTAACCTTTTTATTTACTGCCTACTTTTTTTTAATGGCAGGGTATGCTACAAAATATAACTTCTATGATGCTGAGATATTTGCAAAACTCTGGACCGCAGATGTCTATGGTGGGGAACGAACACGCTACTACCCTTTCCGGAGGCTAACGCGTTCACCACCACACCATGTGGGTCCCAGATCGATCCTGCCCATGGATGATTGGTGATGGCAGTGTTCGATAGAACTAGCTGAGATACAGGCGAAACGAAGGACCCGCAAGGTATGGTGGTGAATGCGTTATCCTCCGGAAAGGGTAATAACGCATTCGTTCCCTACCGCATACAGCTGCGGTCCGGAGTTTTGCAAATATCTCAGCATCATAGAAATATGTATTATCGGATTATATAATTAGTGCTGGCCTAAGAAAAACAGTATTGTACCGCATAAGCAACTCAATTAGCAGGGAATGAATAAGTAGATACTCCTAAATTAGCCGACTAAATGTCTTAGTAAAATGTGAAAGCATAGAAGAGTTATCAAAAAAAAAATTTTTTTTAGCACTGATAACATCGGTAAACTTTAACCTGAACTCGAAAGACCGACTTTCTACAAACCTCGGCATAGAAAGTTGATATATTTATTTATATGATCTTATAAACTGATCTTCTTAAGCTAAAGTAAGGTTGGTACAGGTCTTTGTTGTCGTTGTCGTTGTTGTTGTTGTTGATGTTGTTGGTCGATGGCTGACGTTTCGGCAACTTCGCCTTCCTCAGAGCCGTGATGTTACGTGTGGAACTCCCAACAGCATCAACAACAAGGACAGCGACCACGACAACGAAGACCTGTACCAACTTCGCGTCAGCTTAAGAAGATCAGTTTATAAGATCATATAAATAAATTTAGCGTGAACGTTATTTGCTACTCGATGTGGTCACAGGCTGTTCTCAATTATATTGTGGCAAACAGTTTAAGAAAAGTCAGTCCAATGAAAAGATTGCACGTGGTATAAAAATCATGTAGATGAAACTTACTGTTGGACCGAAAACGGAGTAGCGAGGTGCTCGAATCCCTACAACGCCAGTGAATACTGGACCAGTATTAAATCCCCAGCGGCAGTGAAGATATTGGCCACGCCGATGTGGTATCATGAAGTCGTACAGGAACTGCAATTGGTCTTTCCATCGATTTTTTCTCCACCGTACATTGGACTATCTTGAAATTATTAGGTGCTGGATGAAGAAGAGGAGGTCGCATGGATGAACACACATTTGTAGAAGTAAAAGCCAAATGGTACAGTAACGATTTCTTGGATAGTTCCTGTTTTCTATATTTCCTTTTAGGCTATATGTAAAGGCAATTCTCCACAAACAACAGGTGTTTTCTGTATCTGTATGCACATTCCTTATAGTTTCAGCAAATTGTTTCTTTGTGACCATCTCGTGCACTTGCTTTGCATCTGGTGGCAGAAAAAAGCTTCTGTAATCTTTTGTAAGAACAGTTCGCCTTTGCCCAGCAGTTAGAGGACTAAATGAGCCGCTGCCAACTGTATGTACTTTCTCTCATTTGCCGTTCCACGATCAAATGAGTTTTCTGGAGAACTACACATCTGCATTTGCACAAACATTAGCTAAGACTTGGTTACGCCCCATGATTTGCATGGACTTAGAATAATGTTAATTCACTTTCACACTTTTGCATCAGTGACATCTTGAAGTCACTGCCAATCTTCATGTAAGCGCTATGCAATGTTAATCTAATAACTCTCAAGTACATACGCTATTCCTATATGTGCTATCCTCATCGCACCTTATTACAATCACACATGCGCATTGTAACATATGAATCTCATAACGGTCTGCTGTAATCTATATCACATTTGCATATCATATGACTCCACGAACCTATGAGGAACTGCGCTTTTGTCTCAAGGATCACCTCTAGCTCATCATATTGCTCTCGCTTATTCACCGCTACTATTGCCTTGTCGCTTGTATTATTTCAACACTGGCATGTAATTGTTGTTGTATTAATATTGTCATAAGTAACCTAATTACCCAAGTTTGCGATTGTGTTGTGTGGTAACGTCAAAAAGTCCCGCGCGGCAACTCGTACAAAGTCGTGCATTCTTCGAGCTAGTGGTTATCTGGTGTCAGGATTGACTCGAAGACCTATATCCTACTGACCGACTAATACATATGGAAAGAAAAACGGGATTCGGTGAATATAGGAAGGTTTGTCAACTGCTCTTATCCACATAGGCTAAGCAAAGCGTTTTGGTGAAATATTTTGGTTCAGCCTGATGTATGCGATACTGCTATTGTTTCCATAGATGTGTATCCTGAAAGTATTCTCAACACACACAAGTTGAATTATGTCCTACTTTTCTGCACTTCACAGAAGCATTGGCTGAAATAAGGTTCATCTCCATAACGCATACCACTTTGTGTTTTAAGCCTAAGAAATCTCACTGTGAAAAGCGTAGGTGCTACCTCTGTTGCAGACCTATTTTCTTTTGAACATTCCTACTTCTGCAATAATTCATCTCACAAGCACGCTTGTAATCATATCAGAATCTAGTCAGGTCGCCGGCAACTTCAGAAAAATATCGGAATCCGACGACATCAAACACGCTTTCCTTGTTACAAACATACAGGTGCTATCTTATAATAATAATGTGATCTGTAATAAATGTAGTAAGACGTTATAACAACAATCTTACATTGTGAAAACGTTTTACTTGCTGTCGTTGGGAGTATCTCAGAATTGTAGGTAAAGAAAGAGATGCAGGGAACTACAGAATCGTGAAAACATTTTGGCATATGGAAATAAAGGTGGAATCGCTTTAGAGGAACGTTCCAATATGCTTCGCGAAATGGTGCACTGCCTTATCGCGGTGTATTTGACGATCCATTTGCTGTATAGAGCGATGATTCAACCGTCCAATAGGATCTCAGAAGCTGTCCGATTCGAAATTTCTTATCGAAGTTTCAGCTAAGAGTGAATTAGTCCAAGAAATCATCGTCATCATGCTAGCAACCCAGTCACAAGGTAACACTTTTAGTCCACAAGGGCGAGTAAGTGTGACTAGCGATCCGTTTGGAAAAACGATGGAATGGCCTTCTCGATTTGCAGTGAACAAAATCAACAAAATCAATTTTTTACAAGAAAATTTCCAGTCAACAGAATTTCTTTTAAAGTCGAAATGATTTCCGGTGAAGGCGGGTTAGCGAAGTATTCAAGTAATGCATCTCATGGCTAGAAATTTCTTGGAAAACATCAAACGCCGACAAGCGCGACGTTTTCAAGGTAGGGCTTTGGGATAACCTGACTACGCTCCATCAAAGAAGACTTTAGTTTGCACATTGGCTATGATATCTTTGAACACTGGTGTTGGATAACAACCTCAAAATTTAAAAAAAATGTAAGTCAAAGAGAGATATGAAGTGCTGTCTTCACACGAGCACAGGCAGTGAATAAAATATTTATGAATATTCAAAATCTTCTATGAACCACTTCAAGTTTTCTCCTCAACATTTCGTAACAATATTAGAAAAATACTTGCCTCCTTTAATACGTAGCTCAGATTGTGGTGCCTACTACCAAAATTGCCTCTCTAGATACACTTTAGATGACAAGACAAACGAGAAGACTACGAAGCAAAAACGTGTGGAAAAATCACCGCGATCCTTACGAGTATTAATTTCACAAGATGATGTCAGGAGAAAAGAATGAATTTATCAGAGAAAGGCTCCAACCCACTTTTTGACGAAGGAATCGCCATCAGATTTGTTCTTCACGGAAGCTTCATTTATGATCAAGTGCTGTTTCGATGGAAAACGGCGCGAATCAGATTGAAACCCATGGAAGACTTTTGCGAAATTCTAGAGATCATCATAGATTTTATCTTCTCAATCTGCACAATCACAACATCATTGCGAGAAGCCTATCGGTAGAAGTTGGGTAGCAGGAATGGCTTCGAAGAAAATATACTGCTTGCTATTTCGGCATACTTAACAATCTAAACGTGACTTACCACGACCACATACCGAACTAACCGCTAGTAATGAGAGAACAAAACAAATGTGCGGTGCTGAACTTTTTTCTTTCAGAAAATTACTCACCTCTCTTTGAAGTAAGGCGATGGTGGCGATGTTAGAAACGTGTTCAGTTTTACTCGGATTTGGAATACCAGAAGCTACACAGTATGCGTCGCCAATAGTCTCCATCTGAAACGTGGGTTTCCAGCAACTATTTCGTATAGAAGGCTTGATAACACGATGACGATAATTGCCTTGCTATTTTCTATGGATAGATGGCAAATCAATAAGCATGCACTAAACTACACTTATGTTTAAATCGAAAGAATGTCCATGATCTATCGTCACAAACCTTATATCCGTTGTGAACACTGATTATATAATCAAACTTCTGGAACACGCCGCTCAGCAATGCGACTACCTTGAATATAACTGAATCACTACCTCTTTTTATCCGAATAATTTGAAGTTATGATATCGTCCGGTTAAAATAACCTCCATTGGTTCAGATTCCGAACAGAGTGACGTGAAACCGACAATATCAGAATAAAGTATGGAAGCTGATTTATAGTTTTTTGCTTCAACTCTTCTTCCAACTTTCAGTTCTTCAGCCACCGACCTCAAATATTTTCTCAATCAGTAAGTTGCTCTTCTTTCGTCGAATTTGAAAACATAAATCGTTGATATAGAAAAAAGGCACGATGAACGCAAAGTCATAGAAACAAAGTCATAAAGAAAACCAATGTCTAGTTGAAGGAAAGTAGTAGAATACTTCGGTAGTAGTTCCGACAGTAACTCATCCGCTTTTTGTTGAGCTTCTTCAAGCAGACCAGTTCGACGCTTGACCAACTCTTCTAGTCCATTCGTGTATTCCTCCATGTTTTTGATCATTTGATCGACGAGTGAGCCAGACCTTTAAGCAGTACAATATATAGCGAAGGATTTTAGCGTTGTTACGGTAGCAAGCCTAACGGAAGACTCAAGAAATTGAATACCATTCAAGCGTTTACTTCACAAAGAGAGGCATGCCTTTTTTATCAAATATTGCAGTGACTTATATTACCATTTTTGACTATTCTCCTCTAAAAAATTTATTAAAAATATTTCGACAACCATATTTGACTATCATCTTTAATCTTTAGGCATAGTCTTAAAAAGTCATTATGATAAATAAGCTTACATACATTTTCAATGTGGCATCGGTGATTTTTCGAGCGCGACTGATGTCTGGGCGGTTTTTCTAAAAGGTAATTTCTTCATTATTCTATGGAAGGAAAAGATCAGCTCTATGAAGCATAGTGGTTCCAGAAACGGAGATAAAACGAGCAAAAGTTGGTTTCAATACGTGAATCAAGAAAAGGGTACCAAAGTTAGCGTAGTAAATTGATGAAGATGCTGATTCTAAGGCGAACTCACTGCATTGTCCCAGCATTTCTGGATAAGGCCGAGAAGATCGGCGTGAATCTCACGATCCTCAGGCACTACAGGTGAGTGGTTCTGGAGAATGATGTCAGCTTTTTCGCATATTAAGACATCATCTTCACCTAAGATTAGATAGAAGATAAAGATCGAACTTTAACGACTGGGGTATATATGTCGCAATAGAGAGTAGTCCATTCATAAGTTTATGTAGCTATAATTGTTTTATATCAAAGTAAAAATGTGACATTATTGCTCTGCTTCGTCTAGTGAAAAACAGTCTAGAAGCGAAGGGTAGGGCGATCAACAGTACAACAACAGCCAGTGAAAAATAGGTAGTCAGGTTTTTGTAGAGGAATGTTTTGAATAAATGTCCAGTTGATGTGTCGTTTTCTTGCTCAGCAATCGCGAGGTTTTTAAACAGCATACATTTACTTCCATAGAAAAACACAATACAATACAACGCTAGCTGACGTTTCGGCAGTATCGCCTTCTTCAGAGCCTGGAAGGGTATACTGATATACAATCTACTAGGCCAAACGCTTCAATAACACTTACAAAAAGACGAAAGACTCTTTGGTAATTACATGATCAACAACTTCTCGAAAAAACCCACCGCTTTTTTCGTGACTTCCAATGAGGAAGTTTAGAACAGCTGATTATAGTCGCATGTGGTTGACGACTCCCAATGATCCCAATGGTTGATCCCAATGAATAGCAGGGACGAATGCCCGGAGGTCATACGCGACCTTATCCCGTATGTTCGCATCGAATTTTGATGTGGGATGGTGCAGTCGTCAACCACATGCGACTATAATCAGCTGTTCTAAACTTCCTCATTGGAAGTCACGAAAAAAGCGGTGGGTTTTTTCGAGAAGTTGTTGATCATGTAATTACCAAAGAGTCTTTCGTCTTTGTGTAAGTGTTATTGAAGCGTTTGGCCTAGTAGATTGTATGTCAGTATACCCTTCCAGGCTCTGAAGAAGGCGATACTGCCGAAACGTCAGCTAGCGTTGTATTGTATTGTGTTTTCTTTATGGAAGTAAATGTATGCTGTTTAAAAACCTCGCGATTGCTGAACAGGAAAACGACACATTCATATTCCAATGCCGAGGTTAATAGAAAGTCGATCCTGGGAACTGTCCAGTTGATGTCATTACTATGTTAAGGGACGACAAATTTTGAGAGGATGGTCTTCGTTTTGTTTCTATGAACTGTTTTATTTTTTCTTTTGAGAGTATTCTTCAGAACAAGGCACAATAACTTTACCAGCAGACTTCTCAAGCCTATGGCTAAGCTTGAGGAGAACACATACAATCGGATCTTTGAGGTATAGATGCTTGTATCTAATTGGCTGCGCTTCCTAAAGCGTCCAAGATATGCGCAGTAGGACAATGAAGTGTAAAAGCTATCAAAAACTCAGCAGTAACTTGAGGAATGGGAGAGGTATGATCCTTTGCTGTTTAAATGTTTCCATTTTGAACACAGTGTGAAGCCACATAGATGCAAAAAGCATCGCCACCTTATTCGTTACGTCAAACTCGAAGGGCTTTAACCTTGGTGCTGTTTAGTCCCAGCTATACTTGAAAAAAAAACTTGAAATGTTGTTCTGGGGCTGGGATGCTCCCGCGTTGACTAGAGTTGCGAAACATCAAAGACTTGAATCAAGCTCTGTAATAACATTTCATCACATTTGATTCAGAATCGACGGGACGTTGTATTCGAACAAGCGTTGGTGAGTTCGCTTCGTAGTGGATCCATTCTGAGCCGGCTATTATATCTTGTTGTTGTACGTCCATTCTCCTCCATTACTTGTAAATCAAAGATCTCTTCTACGTATAATTATTGCATTTTCAGCCACTTGAGATGGGTTGGAGTTAGATCAAACACTAATTTCCTACAGTACGAACAACTCGCTACTGATGGAGGAGTTGCGGTCCGTAGTTTGGTTGCAGTTCTTGTTTTATTAAACCCATAACCAGGGCGTACGCAGCAATTGTTTAATTTCATCCTCACAAGCAACGTATTTCTGCATAGCTCTCTTGGTCCTCGGCGTTCGCCAGTAGACCGGGGTTTACTGCTTTGCAAGTGGGTTTCGATGAGGTTGTCTGAAATACCTGCAAAGGTTATGCTCTCAGCTGGTCTTATATACCCTACTAATTTCCAAATTGGGTTACTCCGAGAGGAGATGAACACACATTTATACATTGCTGTGGGACACCCAGAAAAAGTACCTTGAAGGTGATACAGTTCTGATAAGGTTGTTGTATGTGCCTTAATAGTTAGGGACCTTCAGTGTAGGAAAATATTGCTTCAAGATCCGTGCAATTTTTTAAAACTCAATCAAAATATAACATAGAAACAAGTTAAGCGAACGAAATAAGCTCACAGTCATAGTGATCGTCCAATTCGAAGTATTTCCGTTTGAAAAGAATCTCAAACAATATCGTTCCAAAAGACCACATGTCAGCTGCCTATAAAGGGAATTAGGTACCAGCTATTCGAATATGAAAAGGATAAAGCTCTCGGCGTTGATCAATCCTTGAGGGATATGCCATGGATTCTACTTCATTAAGCATCGTTGGAGGTCATTAAATGCACATCTGGCCTTTACAATGACTCGTGGTGGCCTGCCGATGTATCGCGCCAGTGCTGCTATCTTCCCAGACAAGTCTGGTACAAATTGGCGACCCCGAAGGGATGGAAGGCTTAGTGGACCATGGGTGCGGAGACCGATTCCGCATGTGCGTTGCAGGACGCCTCCGACTACTACGCCATACGCGCTGAGTTACTCGAATATAAAGTAATCTTATTAGGTGCGACATAAATCGTGATCTACGGTAAATCGACACAAAAAACTAAAAATAAAAAGTACAACAAGAGCCTTTACCTTCCCAGCCGTATTTGTTAGGTGAAGGCTTTCAAACTTGTTCGTGAACTTATGTGCTCGAAGCCCAGCTCGAACTTCTGGGGCAAAATAGTGAAGATCTAAAGAAGTCAAAAAGTGGCGCATTTAAAATCTCAGAAGTGAAACATATGGACAAATTTGCTGTTTCTAGGTCAATATCCGAGATTTCTAGTGAAATTGTTCTTGGGCAAGATTGCCCCAGATTCAGAGGTAATAGCAGGAAAGTAGCACTGGTCATTTGCATATTCAACAATGCCTGATATAAATAGGAAAGAAATTTTATAATTTTTTGCCTAAACGATAAAGTGGATGAGGCGCATTGTGATAATCACTCTCCCAACGTTGAGCCATGCATTCCATTACATTCGTAGAGGGGATTGCATGCATATTGACCTTATACAATGAGTTGACCTAACCATATCTCAAATCAACGTTTTCCAACCACTTAACTTTCGCAGCAGTTTCGGGAACGCGAAGTATGGGATGCTTGGTTAACCCGGCGCACAGGATCGAACCACGGTAACGTTCATCACAAGGCACTTCTAACCATTGCGTCAGTATCAGTTTTAAACGTTAAAACCTTATGAAACCTTCCGACCTGCGTTTGGAATGAAAGGTTCTTCTGATCCAATAACACCAGAGCTTTTCATTCGAAACAGCATTCGAGATAGACCATAACCAGATATCTAAATGTGAGAATAAGATGAAAAAGTGTGGAAAAACAAACACTTTTAGGGAAGAGAAAACCTTTAAAATCCAATGCGAATCAATCAAACACTGGCTGACAGTCAACGCTCCATGGTAACCGACTGACGAATTGTGGATATAATCGAGGCCCTAAACATCTAGCTACACCTACTGCAAAACCTCCTATAATATTAGAAAGTAAATGGAGAGAATGGAAACATGTTCAAAATCAGGCGGAAATTTGTGAAGTTATGCTGGTTCTTCACATAATAGAGACTCCTGAGAAATACTCTATGTGGATAAAAAACTGCGTAATTTCACTAATACTGATTTCGCTCCGCTTTAAGGTCCTTCTTTTTCTCGGCCGTTAGGTAATTTGAGCGGACAACAAGAATTAGCTCGTGTTTGGTGTGAGCAAAAATAATAACGAACCTCAAGTATTACACCCACTCATAGCTTTTTTCTTCCTCTTAGATTAATTAACCAAGTACCGAGTTTTCTTAAAAACAAGTTAAATGCTCATCATTTAAGAAAATAACCTTCAATATATCCCTTACAAATGCTCCTCGAAAATTATTTTCGAATGTTGCTCTTTCGTCTTTTCGGCCGAATATCTGATCACCAAGAGAGCCACTGGAAGTGAATGTCGGTTAACGTGAAGCTAGGTTAGAGTGCTTAGTAACGAAAATTCAAAGATATTCATTTTTTATAAGTACTATAATCAAATAAATGAGTAGAATGGTAAATCTCATTTTTTATTATAAATGTAAAGCGAGAGCACCACAGCAGTTTCAGATGTCACGCTCTCTAGTTAGCCTACATCAAAGGCACCAAGACTTCTATCTCTTCCAGGTCAACAAATTGGTAGGAGACTTGCCTACGAAAGAGCTCGTTTTGATCGCTATTGGTGAATGCTTGTGGAAAGAGTAGAGATATCCCAGATTTCGGAAGAGAACCAACATGGCCTACATTCGACGACATTCTTGAAAAAAAAAAGCCTGAGGCAGCAACAAACTCCCAATGAAATAAGACCTTCGTGGATGATAGATGCAAAAGGACACTCTGGAAAAAGAAAGCATTGGGGCACACATAGAAGGTCGGAACGCAGTTTATAAAAAACGTAAAAACGTTTGGCGTTGATGATTCCCCAAGAGATGCGTTGTGCAATCGACTTCATTAAGCATCGCTGAAGGTGACTGAACCATATCTTTTCAATAAAATGCTCATAGTTGGCTTACAGGTATATCAAGCTTGTGCTGCTCTCTTTCCAAGCAAATCTGGTAGCAATTTTGAGACCTCGGTGGTGTGGAAGGCATGGTGCATCCTGGACGTAGGATAGGACAACCCAAATGTATAACGGAAGGCACCTCTAATCACTGCGCTTCACTAGTACCATGTATTATATATGCATGTTCATATATATGTATATAGATATGTTGGATTTTTTGAGGTCGTCTAGCCAATATTTTACACCTAATCGCGCACTTATGCAATCTCTGATGAGTGAAAAATATTGAAAGTCGGCTTGTTACAAATTGCTGATGAGTTGGCTAGCTGTTCGCTGCGTCGCTTTAAGAACAGCATTGTGATATGAAGCCCTCTTATTGGACACTTAGAAGATTGATGAAATGGGTAGACGAAACTGCGCCATAACCGAATTTAGAGGAATTGCAACCTAATTTGTAAATATAAATCTGAGTTGTTTCACATAATCTTACTCCGCCCCGCTCATTACCCAAAATGTTAATGCGGCTGAAGTCTTTTTCAGCATTTGGTGTTTGCTCCTCATCCTACTTAACCACTGCATTAAAGATAGAGATTAAAGATGCCCTTCAGTGCCAATTATTTTATATTTCACAATGTGAACTTTTTATTTACTGCCTGTTACAATTTTTCACAGCAGGTTATCATCTATGACTAAACCACAGTGATGCTGAGATATTTGCAAAACTGCGGTGGGGAACGAACGCGCTATTGTCCTTTCCGGGGAGAAACGCATTCACCACCACACCATGCGGGTTGTTCGCTTTCGGAGTTTTGAAAATATATCAGCATCATTGTGGCTGTAATACACATGATAGTCTCCGTGAAAAATTGTAATAAGCAGTATATAAAAACGTTACATTAAAATTTTAGCTTTAACAAATTTGGATAGGTAACGAATATCGCGTGACTGAGACATTTTGCAACTTTTCCTTTAAGGACCAATGCAAATTGAGATCACTGCAGGTAGGAATAAATGGAACTTTAAAATCATCATCACCGGAAGCAGTGTGTCCATAGGACGTAAAGGTGAGTGCTGTCAAATGAAAGCCCTATAAAGGAATTGATGTTTTCGTGATTGAAGTGTTTGATCTGAAAAAAATTAAGTTAGAAAATCTATAATGCTGCTGAAAACCGGAAATAGTAAAGCTTACTAGGTAGCACCTAAAAATTATAGAGATGAAAAAAATTTGTTTCTTTCTTTTTTTTGCTTTTTCTTTTTGTTCCATGTTACGATTTTCTACCATATACCACTGCGTGCCCAAATATTAACTCTTTGAGCAAAGAAATGAAAGAAAAGTAGGATTTTAACCAGTCATGAACTTGAATATTCAGTGGAATATTTGGTTGCTTAATTGCTCTAACTTTTGTCGAGTAGAAAATTTTTTTTATGCTTAATACCTTAAGGAGAAGGTCGACATCCTGTTTGAAGAACACCAAACGTTCCTTCAAGGTGATTGTCTCAATGAGAACATAGGTTTGATTGAGCGTGGCGAGTTGGAAATTTCTAAGGAAATCTCTCATTTTCACCTAAACATTCATAGTAACGACAGGATGCACTGTATATCACACAAGCACTGCAGCCTTGTAGTGGTAGAGTTTAAAAACAAAGAAAAGATAAAAAAGTTGGTGGGACTAAAATGCTTTAGTTCTAGAGTGGGTAAGTTTCGTTCAAAATCTGGGAAACTATCGCAGCTGTGCAGCAATATGTGTGTTAAGAGAAAGGAATTACCTTTCTAAAACGGTTTAGAATACGACGTTACATATCAATATGAAGGTTGATTACATCTGTCTTCTTTACCGATTTACTGCCTCACCGTAGCAAGGTGGTAAAATATATAGGTTGAGTCAAGATGCCGAACTGCGGTATAAAGTCAGATATTCAGCTAATCGAGCTGAGATATAGTACCATATTTCTACATAAAAACCAGCTAACGCAACCGAAGGTTATTTTATGAGCTGATAGAAAATTACTCCTAAGACGGCTACCCTTTCCGAAAGCCAGCATCCACAAGTTGTGATGACCACTTAAGGACGCAAGGTTGATGTTGCATCGTGATCTGTGTGACCAAGTAACAATGAACCCATCCTTGCACTCAGTGCTTTAAATCCATTCTTTGTAACATATCGGTCTTCTATTTATTTTCAACTCTAGTACTATAAAACGTATTCACCACACGCCACAAACTTTTTTTTTAATGTTTTGCGTGTTGCCAAACGGAAGCGCAATTCTCTGCCGTTGATACTACAGTTCTTCTCGAAACAGGCTTGCCTTCAGGCATGTCGAAGTAGTCCAGAGGGAAGAACATTGAACTACGCCATATTCAGTAAATAGTGTGACTCCACGAAATATCGATAGTGTTAGTCCATTCGTTCTGACCATCGCCCATCATCAAATCGAGCTAGAAGAGACGCACATCTCCCTCTTCGGCTTATCCTTCACCAAGGTACATGAACGGCATTGTTATACTCGTAATGCTTAATGCTAACTAAGAGGTTCGCAAGCGCAGAGCAAGCCAGATGCGTTGAGCTACCTGTAACGAAAGGTTCTTCTAAAAAAAGAACTGCGGATGACTTTAACACTAGAGCAAAATTGGTTACTGGAACAGAAAGCAGCAGAATCAAAAAGTTTGAATTTAAAAAAAGGACACAGTTTTAGTGAGATTCGATCGACGATACACATTCTCTCGAACCCCCGAGACCCACTAATTCTTCGGAAGAAAGCATATCCTTTGTGCATATTGAAATCCCCAGTGGCACAATCATTACTACAACGACCTTTCAAAAAGACAGTGATTCTGCTCAAAGTAATGGTACAGTAATATATGCTAAGAACATCTAATAAGATGCGTCTATCGACATGCACAAGTTTTAGAGAACAACGTTATCAAGGAGCAATTTTCCGCTCGCCTCAGCGACAAACTCAGCCATGTCATGTCGACCTCCCTTCAGAGGCAGTCAACCATGTCGGCCTCGTCTTAAAGGAAGATTCAGCCATGTCCACTTCGCCTAATAGGCAGACCAGACAATGTGCGAATTCGTCTCTCTCGTGTAAAAAAGGAGCTCGGCTTTCATTGATTACACAACGAAAGGGCTTTCCCAAAGAAAAAATATTGGGATGGCTGCTGGTGATTATTTATTATTATTATTTATTATTTATTTATTATTTATTGTTATCAATGCAGCACTATTTGAGAGTTTTATAGGCATTCGATAACGCTTGATAAAATGGTGGGATTAGGTTACGACAGCACTATTCACATTGTGCCCCTATGTTATTGATATCCTGAGCCAATACCTCGTTCTGGGCTACAACCTTCATAACTGCGTCAACTATGAAACCACACCTACAATCGCGGTCGTAATAATGGCTTCAAAGAGATGCACGGAGAACCGCTGAACAGAAGAAAAAAAAAAGAAGAGGACCCGGCCTATGAAGAGTGCTTATGACATAGGAAACGAATTGAGAAGTGAAGATATGCGATCAAGCGAACAATATAAAACGTGTATTTGGTGTCCTCAATGAACATGATAAAGACTTTAAGCGTTGAACTATAAGAAGGTCGGAAGGTAGCATTTTTTCATTTTGTGTTCTTTAACCTACAACGCCTCACTACCGTATTTTGTGATTGCCCCAACAGAATACGAGCAATTTTCGTAGGCGGCAGAAACAGAAAATCTCGTCCTCCACTCACTACGATACCAGTCTGTCTCTGTCACCACGTTGACCTTTCGGTGATGAGCCTTATTTCTTCTTCACGTTAATAAAGTTCGGGAATTTCGAAGTCAGCATTTTCTTAAATGTAATTTTGCTGCATTTCTCGCACGTACATGCTGTGTGGTCTGTACCACCTTTTGCTTCAATTGTCAATCTTCCAGTCGTTCTGCTGTCAGAATTTGATTTTTTCTGTTAGTAACGTTCATTCTATTTTGGACGTAATCCCTTTATTTATGCGCCATTTATAAACTTCGTACGCCAGCAGCGGTTCAACACGCCGATGCTAGAAGAAATAACAATGAAATTCTAATTGCCAATTGAACACTGAATGCCTTACATAATGGGTAGTTCTGTTTTCTTTCTCTAAAATAATATACGGCGTTGTTTCTTTCTACAATTTCCAGCACTTTTTTTAATGTGAAGGGCCAGTGATCTTGCACACTTGCACCAACTCGTTGAGATGTTCTAACGCTTTCTGCTGCTATAGTTGTATACTACTTAGAAACTTGGATGGCCCATCCTCACTGGTTGTGCGGGACTAAGCATAATCTCTATTTTTCAAAGTCTTTCCGGCTTAGCTATTGTGTTTCCCTAGGGTCGCAAGCTCAGCCGGGACAAAATCTGCCCCAAGTCGTCACCATCACAGGCAGTCGCCGCCTTTGTGGATCAGAGGAAGATTTCCCGCCAGATGAGTAGTTTGGTGCGAGAACGGTGACGGGTCCTGGTACCGGTCCGGAATCCTTCTCAGCTTGGGAACCCTGCCGGGGGATGAACACCAGCTGTGCATCGCGGCCCGGCTAGTTACCGGACTTTCCAGCCGCGATGAGGCGGTAAGCCATTGGGGGGAGGGGTCGAATATAGCCTTAGCATATTCTTCTCTTATCTTCTTCTCTTCTCTTACGCTTTGTGCTAGCTGATAATACACCGACCTCTGCACGACGTGCGCAATGATGTATGTCCGGAAGAAATACAAGTTGTTACCACCGGACATTGTCATTATATATCCACCATCAGCATCGTGTATAAAAGGGCATCACTGAGTGAAGATGCCTCATTCGAGAAGATGGCTCACTGAGGGAGAACTGGCTCGATACGAAGGCGAAGACGCAATGTCGAGGCGAACAACAAGCATGGACCATCGACTTGGATCACCGGCTCTGAGGAAGACGAAGACGTCGAAACGTTAGCCGAAAATAAATATGTTTATCAACCTCGTGCAAGCTTATCAAGAAAGAATACATATTGATTAGTCACACCGAGGTTTAGGGAAGGTCGGTTTCGAAATATTCTTCTCTTATTTCTAATACAACGCGTACGGTGGCTAATGCATCAAATCACTCCAGTGGTTTTCCGTAGAAAAGTCGATTCAAAGGAGTCATCTACTACCTCTGATGATCACTTAGAAACACTGTAATAGCGTTATCACGATATTCGAAAAAGATTGCTTTCGATAAACAACTATTTCAATATGTTAGTGTGGATAGATCATTCCACGTGTTCAACGCCAACTTCCTACAGCAACGTAGCCACATTTGTTGCTTCAAGACAATGAAACAAATAAAAAAAGGTACTATGTTCTGAAAATCCTTTCAGAGAGATTTTCATTGAAAAATCTGAGATTTCATCCGTTACCCCTAACATTGTGTTTAAATCGATCTCACTTTGCCTAGCCTAATCCTCTGACCTTTGCCAAAGAGTGATAAATTGCGAAGGTTTTGAATGATACCATAAATATCTTTTAGCCTTATCTTGGTAACGAAGGCAAAAAATTATGAGAATAAAGATTAAGAATTGTTTCTAAACATGGTACCCGATGAATCACGTTGGTGTACTAGTTGATGCCCAGCGCTTCCCTAACCTTATTGTTAAATTTGTTAGCATGAACGATACCTTCAGGTA
Organism: Angiostrongylus costaricensis; assembly: GCA_900624975.1. Lineage (NCBI taxonomy): Eukaryota > Metazoa > Nematoda > Chromadorea > Rhabditida > Metastrongylidae > Angiostrongylus > Angiostrongylus costaricensis. The sequence goes on along the minus strand of UYYA01000814.1, from coordinate 9,689 downwards.
AATAGCATTTATAAAGTTTTCTCGGTAGTTTATTTTTTCATATATACTGTATTTCTTAAAGTGTTGTATTATACAACGTACTGCAGTGAAGTGAACTCGTCCAATCGTTTTTTTGTGAATTAATAAGTGTATAAAAGGGCTTTCCCTGTTTCAACCCTACTATTTTGATCTTCTATCGATTAACTATCAAATGAGTTCACAGTATGGCAAAAAATATGGAACCCAGTGGACTTATTATTGAACACTATGGTATCCACGTGGCGCGTGTGGAGCATTAGTTGGAGGAGCGCTGCAACACTCACATGGAATCGATTCTTGCTCCTATGGCCCACCAAGTTTCCATCCCTCCAAGGTTGGAAAATTGTTACCAGAGTTGTCTGAGAGGATAGCAGGCAGCACTGACTCAATTCATCGGTGGGTCACCGCGAGTTATTGTAAAGGCCAGGTATGCATTCAATCACCTCCAAACGATGCTTAATCAAGTCGAGTGCATGGCGCGTCCCTCAGGGATTGATCAGGATTGATCAACGTCGAGAGCCTTGTTTTTTTATCCTTTTATGGTGTCCACACGGTCGCTTGGTCCAGTGGTCCAGATAGCCATGAACACTGATGTGCACATATGAGGCGTTATGGCTTAATGGGGCAAGCAAGCCATGAAATAAATCATATCTCTCGGTGCATGTTGTTAGCTCTCAGTTTCGCTCGTTTCAACTGAGAACTGGAGATTGTGCTTCTGCCCTTATAACTGAGGACGACAAGTTTTCAAAGCTTCCATGTACTTGGCACCCATCACACCAGTTTATGCTGTGCTGATTTTGCTAAAAGTATAAGCTGAAACTTAACTTCGAACCTAAATTTGGTCACAGAAAGCGCGGTGGTTAAAAGGTGATGGTCGCTGGCTCGATGCTGTCTAGGGAAGCCAAGCTTTCTATCTTGCCGAAATCGGGATATTGGTGATGGGCATTATTGTGTAGAAGTGCGTCCGAGATGCACGATCTTGCCACTACCTGTGTTAACGAAGTGGAAACACCTTAGTCGAGGTATCACATAACTTTAGTGAGATTCAAATTTAGTACCAGTCAGTGGAGCTCATCAGGAAGGCGAAATAATCATTTGTTTGCCGGGTTCAGATGTGAATCCGAGAATATTCGTAGATAACGGATACGAGACAAAAGAACCAAAAGAAAGAACTGTTGGAGTGGAAAGGGCAGAGGGGATGGTGGTGGCGTGGTCCGCAAAATAAACAAAATAGACTTATAAATATACAAGAGACTAAAAAAACAAATAAGCAAGCAACTACATGGATAAATAAATACATTTGCTATCCTGTCTCACCTTAGTTTCCATGTGCTCATTCAAGCTCAGAATGGAAAGTTGCTGACTCTAAAAATGTTACAGGTTCTTTCCTTTTGCACAATTCAAACAAAAAATGTTAAACTAATAATGAAGCTTGTGTCATTGTTTTTTTCTAACAAGTCATAATTTAAAAAAAAGATATAATCTTATAAAATCGATGTACTCCATGTGCTGCAATGCCCAAATCGATGAATTTCAATGACGTATAAGGAATAGCCCAAGGCATTTGCATTGATTCGATGTGCTTTCTAAAGTGTTGAGATTTGTTATTTTCCAAAAAAAAATGCGAAAATATTGATTCAATTGGAGATTGCGTACATTTTGCGGAAGCTGATAAAGATCCCAATACAGAGTGCAACAGAGGCGATCATAACGAAAATGACAATGATAGTTCTGAATGAAGCAATAGAAAACACAATAACAAAAAAGTAGAAATATTAGAATACGAAAGAAAAATGTCAAATAAAAAAAAGAGTGGAGAACAAACCCTGTTTGATCGCATAATTTTCCATCAAATCCACACGGTGGCATGTCCTCGCGTAAATGAAGGTTTACCGAAGAAAGATTCAAATACTGCCAACGGAAGATTTTAATGACTTCGTTTAAAAACTTTAAAACAATTAACTAATTTTAAAAAATAAAAAAGGTTTGATTACTTAGTTAGATTATACTGATTAAAACACCACATAGGAAACAGATTTTAAACATCGCTAACCAGAAGCACACCGTATTTAACTAAGCCGTATATTTTGTATGCAGTACATAAACACCTCACAACGGTTTACCGCCTCATTGTAGTGTTGTAGTGTTGAGATGTTTCCTGGTATGGGACTACGATGTACAGCGGGGATTCACTCTCTAGCAGGGTCTCCCAAGGCGAGAAGGGGTCTGGTGTTCCCATCAGGAAGTCAAGCTAAGAGTAAACCAATACCAGGATCCACCCACCGTCCTAGTATCAAAGTCGCATAGTGCTAAATCTCTCTCTGTTTCACAGGGGCTGCGACTGCCTGTGGTGGTGAAGAACTAGGGCAGAATTTGGCTAGGCTGTCCTCAGGACTCTAGGAAGCCATAATGGCTTAACCAGCAAATCTCCGAAAAATGGAGATTGTGCAGGGGCCTGCGTAACCAATGAGTACGGGCCATTCGAGTAACAAGTATCAAGTAATACATAAGCAAAAACGTTACTACGAGTGCCAAAGATGAGTGGAAGCTAAAAAGTGCTTCGTGTTCAAATTCATATGGAACATACCAAACATGCTCCAGCTACACATGGTTGCTGAATTTCGAGTTTACGAATGAAATTATAACCCGAACTATTAATATAGCCGAATGAGAAAGGAGCAGTACGTTTGAAATTACTATTGAAATAGATCGTGCCAAATGGACCTAAAATAACTACTATAAAAAAGGAGCAATCAAAGAAACCACAAAATTAAGACGGTATTTTTCCCACAAAAACCATTCACAAAGGAAATAATGAAACTTGTTGGCAGGAATTTTAGGCTGAAGTCGCAAATGAAGTGAAGCTATCTGATGTTGGATACAGTGCTGTCAGGCTACAAGGTTGAGAGGCGATTAAAGTAATGTGCGTCCAAGATTTAGATTAACATCTACAAAGTGGTTTTCTTGGAACCTATTGCAACATTCTGTCTTGGACTTACATGAATTCGTATAATACTAAGCAAAAGCGATATTTGCTAACATAATTTCGGGTTTTTCACATACAAACCGCAATCTATTCCTCACAAACATTTCTATGCCAGCTCTTTCCCTTTTGCCATTTAAGGTATGAATTTTTCTTTTAAAACTTCTTTGAAGACCTTCTTTAAAGTATCGGCCTGCTAACGAAAAAAATATTTGGCTTTGAAAAGGTGATCAACAGGTCGTTTCATCCAACCTATCGAATAAAAAAATAAAACTTTCGGCGTTGATCAATCCCTGCGCGATGTGCCATGCCTTCTACTTCGTTAAGTGTCGTTGGTGGTGACTGCATGCATATCTGGCCTTTACAATGACTCGCGGTGGCCTACCGATGCATCGTGCGAGTGCTACTGTCCTCCCAGACAAGTCTAATACCAATTTGCCGACTCTGAGAGGTGGAAGGCTTGGCGGACCATGAGCGCGGGATCGATTCCACGTGTGTGTCGCAGTGGCGCCTCCAACCACTGCGCCACACTTGCCCTGTACGTAGCCAATATAAACTAAGAAATTGATTAAAAATCATGTCTATGTAATTATGGGCTCAAGAAGACGTTTGGAAACTATCAATATAACTCTGAGTGCTTTGTTTGAAAGACCATTTAATGGAATAAATTTACCTTCCGGTATTGTTGTTAACCATTTTTTCAGCACCGTAGCCGTATAATTGCTGGTTTCGTCAAAATTGTACTGTAGATGTAGAATACTGGCAAATACGAATAGAGACTCATACAATTCAAGAACCTCCATGACGTTTGCCTTAAAAAGTATTTTTTTTGTATGCGAATGATAGGGCTTATAAACCTTCTTGGCAACGGTCTTTTAGAAATAGATCTAACGAAAAGCACAGTAGTTCTTTTTCGACTTTTCGGCCCATTCGCCTTCCAAATGCCTTAATATCGATAAAATAGCTAAGGACCTCAAAAAGGAACTAAAATAAGTTTTAGATTATGCCCCTTCCAGGCAAATGCGGTTAAGACTTAGAAGAAAACGAAAAAAGGAACAAAACTTACGGCACCGAAACTATTCTTCTTCACGAAAGGTTCAACACGATTGTTTTCGAATGCCTGATTGATAAGCTAAAACGATCGTAGGCATAATTTTTGAAAATACCAAAAATATCAATTGGACGTATTACCACAACGGTTCTGTTGAACAGCGGTAGAATTGCTGCATTGCTCTCCCAAGGATAGGCACGGCGGTCGACCTAGGAGTTTTACAGACGTTCAAAGTTTACAAATTAATACTATTTCATTGATGCGAAAGCTCAATTCTTGTCCACAGCAACAAGTATACCTGATAATTCCAGAGAACGATGAGAATACTGTACTCCACAGTCAGCACACCACTTATATTCATTGCATTCAGAAATGGGGTGTAATCGGATAGTTGTGTGCCGAGAAGTGGAAGGATCACTGAACGTAGAATCACTTCTGTCTAATTGTTTATTAAATTTTGTGATAGGCTTTAATATAATCTGTAGATGCTAAAAGTTATTCCATTCGGCTCGTTCGTAGTCTTGAATCCGCCATCCACAGTCTTTTGATTTGCATGTGGATTCGGCTGCCACTTGAGGATTTTGCCTACTTCACGAATGCCGTTTAATGTTAGTTCAACTAATTCTGGATTTTTCTCATATCTTGTCACCCTTGTGATTGAATTTCATTTGATTTTATTTGGAATCATGAGACAGCTTTGAAAGAGCACTTCCAGGTTTTCATCACAAGCATCAGACGGCATGTGTAGAGACAATACAATAGAGATGTTGTCTTACGTATTGTACTAAGATACTGTAATTCCCTCAACCTCGTCTGTAATGTTTTGTATTCCCACACATCCTCACATATTTAATAAACCGTTCGCGAATGTAAAACTTGGTGGGAGTCATCTCTCCAGCAAAGCCGTTAAAGCTGAGAAGTTCGTTATCTCCAATCTTGAAACTTCGAGAAACTCATCGTAGGCATAAAACAACATGATTAATAACGAAAAGTGTGGAAAAAAGCGATGTTGTCCATCGTGTAACCTGAGCAAATGTAGACCAATGACCTACTCTCATACATGGCAGTGAGGAATGAGGCCTACTGGTGGCAGAACTCGAACTGTATGGTGGAAACAAAACTATAGATGGTATAGTGATTATTATATAATGTGCGAAGAAGCTGCTATCACCTATATTGATAGCATCGCTCTTCTTTCATTGGTATTTTCTTCACCACCCAGGCATTAGAACGGTGACCATCCCAGAGCCAACTCCCAGTTGAAGTGATTTTTCTTCAAGCAACCTTCTTTTGCACTTTACGTTTCCTTATGCAGATTATATGATTAGACTCTGCTTAGAATAAAAAACATTAAAAACTTTAGGATGCTTTAATGGCATCAAATAACATGACAACAGTAAATTCTTTTAAAAGGCACGAGAACGGCACTGGTGCCTGGAAAATCTCCCTCTTATTTCCCGAAAAAAACTACCTTAAAAAATGATGATGCACTTATTTTTACATTTACAATGGATGAGTTTTTCCAGCTAGTCAAAAATATGATTTCCATGTTTGCTGACCTTTTTTTCTCGAATAAACTCAAATTTTAGGCAAATAATGGATGAAGCCGATGCCGTGAAATACATTCATGGTCCCTGGTCCAGCACCCTTTCTGGTTAACCAAGCCTCTTTTCCGTCCCAGATCGATCAACCACTATCACGTTGTTTTGGGATCACTTTCGTCGATACATAAAGCACCACGGTGGTAAACAGCCAGGAATGCTGTGGCATAGCTATTCCATGATTCCGAAGGGAAAATTGCAAGGTGTAGGTGGACCCACACACAAATCCGAACACTGTCGTAGATTACAGACACAAAAAGATATACCGCTTGGTGGATATTACAGTATAACTGGTATATTTTTAGACGGCAAGTATAAATAATGCAAATAAGATAAGATATAATATGACACAAATTCACGTTATTCAAGGAAAATAAATAAAACAGCTAAATTTAACGTTCTTGGTGGAGATCTACAAGCTTACGAAATACTCTTAAACATCTGCTGGCTTGCGATGAATGGTTGTTTTTCATGATAAATTGCAAAATATACCAAATTTTATTTATAATGAACTCTTTTTTTTCTACCATAAATTTTTTCAAGTCCGGCGGAATACAAAGAATACACAGGTCACCATTGTTGGAACAAAAAATCTTGTTGAACTGGAAAACAAACTTACCCTCACATTTCATGAAAACCCTATGAAGTTCCAAAGTAGTTTTTGTATGAATGGTAGCTTAAATGAAAACTCACTGTCATCGAATTAGCAATTTAAAATCAAAATTACCATACTAATTATATTAGCCTACCTCGAGAATGCTCAGCGATAGATTTAATGGTTTCAGTCAATGTCGATGCATTATAATATTTTGATGTAGTAATCTCGAGCAATATGTCGATGCCTCTGTGTTGCAGATAGCTTGAAAGATTATACGACCTAAAAAATTATATACGCAAATATATTGTCTAGAAAGAGAAAATACCGGCTTACTATATTGGTAGGCCACAGAAGGACAAATATGCATTCAATTACCTCTACGATATCTAATTCACTGCGCTTCCCTAGGCAATTGGTATGCGCTAAACGCTTTATCGCTTCATCGCTTTATTCTCAATTGTTTACAACTCGTTCACGCATGAGAAGTTTTCTTGGGTTTCAAACCGTGAAGTAAAGTGGTGGGAGTTGCAACTCACCACCACGACAACGCAAGGCGATAGCGTGTTTAATATTTCTATCTGGAAGTGTGGATAGAAAAACGTCGATTGGCTCAGAAAGGGAAGAGGGAAGGAATCATAAGAAATGTGTAGTGCATTTTGTGTCCCATGAAGGAGCGACGCTAATTGAGCAGCTCAGATGTGCCAAAGGGTGAGTGAAGAGTTAACTGACGATTTTTGAGTTACCTACTCGATGTTCAACGGAACTAAGGAGTTGCACATGGAGTAGCTTACCCCCCAAAATTTGTAACAATAGCGAAACTCGTAGATGCTGTTTCGAAATTTCAGCCTATGCAGGACAAGAATTCAAGTGAGAGTTTAACATGGCATCTTGCTGAGAAGGGCCAAAGGTTGAAATTCTATTTTTGAGCACTTTATATTTGACCTGTGTACTAGGTTTAAAGGAGTGCATGTATCTATATGCAAATTTATTAGCATGGCTGAAAAGCCTCAAAAAAAGTAAACTACTCTTTAAACTAAGTAGAAATATGACCTGTGCTCTATATCGAACTGTTCATCATAGCAATCATTACAGGTCACAATTGCTATCTGAAATTAAAAAAAACATGTTAAGCTTTTTTTGCATCACCAAGCCTTAAAATGTTTAATATATTGACAAAATATGAGCCGTTTGTGACTCACACGCATTTTTTTGTTTTTCTTTTAGTTCACGTTCACTTTCATTTGTATTGCCGCTCTATTCGGTATATATATACATATATTTCATTTTATTTTTGTTTTTATTTTATTCAATCCGTCTCCACGTCTACTGTACGGATCCCAGAACTTCTCACAATCGATTCTTTCTCTCGCATCCAATATCCTCGAAGATCTTCGAACTTTTACGTGTGGCTTCAGTTTCTGCTTAAGGATTACCACTTCATTCTGAATGTCGTAGAATGCTGGTAGAGCATTCTTCCTGGAGTCCTGAAATAGCCGAGCAGGAGCGTTCCCAATTGGATTGCAGAGAGTTGTTTTTTTCAGAAAACTTCGGTACCATTCTCCCGACCTCGCATGGATGAGAGGCTTGTTTGGCCAGGAGCGGAATCGGCCTAGCACTATGCTCGTGATGACAGCCATCACAACCATTGCGCTATCTGACTCTAGATATATATTTATAAATATGTAAGTACATACAAGAAAATATATCTACATGATACTACTAAGGCTACTGTCTATTATTTACTTGGAATTGGAAAAATAAAACTTGAAGAAAAGATAAGGCAAAAGTTAATACTAATATTTTCGACAAGTTAAAATAAAAAATCCTCCTTCCTCTTCGAAGTTTGACATGAAGTCAACGTAATTTTTTCAAGAAAAGAAGAACCCGGATTTTTCTGCACTAGCAGTCTTAACATTAAATCAATAAACCATTCATAAAAAGAATTGGAATTAATGAATTAAAGAATAAGTTAAAACAGAGAATTGTTGAATCCATCCAATCACCATGCACTCCTATGAGTCCTTGAAAAAAAAGAGTAGTTGTAGACAATATTAACGATTTTTTTGTAAGTGCTTCTTTCACAGTATTGCAAAGCAGAAGCTTTCTCCGTTTTCTTAACCACAAAAATCGTTTTTGCTCTAAATGAATAGGCTCACGGTGATTTTGGTTACCTGAAGACGAAGAAGTTCTGTTAACGTTGAGCAACGCCTACAAATTGTTAAACAATGAATTCGACAACCGGAATAAGAATTTTTTCAAACCATTTCTTAATAGTTTAGACAAGGTAGATCTTTCCACGGTCAATTTATGAATTTACTGGTGAAGTTTTTACCTTGCTCCAATCGGCCGCACGAAGTGTGGCTAGAATGTTCTCTCCAACATTGTAAACGGATTTCGTCATCATCTATAACAATCTCTGTTGATGAATTACTAGAATTTATGCTTCTATGACTTGTCTCTACAGGCGTAGTGTCCATTGTAGCTCGGTATTCCATGCTGGAGAGGAGTCCAGCCTTTCTGTAGCTCCCTCTGATCCACAAAGGCTGCGACAGCCTGTGGTGTCGACGACCCGGGGCAGACTATGAACACACTGATCTCGGAACTCCAATGAGCCACAATGGCTTAACCAGCAAAACTCCGAAAAATGGAGAATATGCTGGGGTCCGCAAACCCAGTGAGTGTCAAGCATTCATTATAACACAACTGTAATCCATACAAGTGTTTAGGTTTGGCCACGTTCAGCAGTGGTTTAAATATCTCTAGACTTTTCTTATTGAAATAATGGATATTGGTCGAGCAATGTTTTCTTCGGAATTAGGAGGATGTGCATGTTAAGACGTTCTCAGGGCTCAAACACAGCCAACTGTGGCCGCTGCGGGTTGCACGGAAGCTTGCCCGTTGCGTTATCACTCGGATTCCACCAGGAAGTAGGCGATTGCTAGGATAGTAATGCGTTCTCCAAGTACTCAACCGCCCGCTTGAAGATGATGTGAGGAGCCGAATCCCACGAGCAAATATTTAAGAACTATTAAGTAATAGTCGCATATTCGAAGCTTTTTTGAGGTACCGAGTTTTGCTTAAATTCCAGCATATTTATGGATGCATAAGATAAAAATTTACTACTGTTAATAAGTTCGTAGTTTAATGCTGTTAGCTACACCCCACTTGTAAGCGGCCATGTAGGGGTAATTGTGGGTAACTTCATTCAGCTGTATTCACCTTGATTGATCAAGAGATGAGAGTCGAAGAAGCCGTTCAATGTGTTCGAAGTAGGGCATCACCATGGACTACGATCGTAAGAAAAAGAAACTGATGTAAAATGTGCATACCACGCTTGTACTACTCGAGAAGACCGGTCGTGCTATTTAAACTAGTACTACTAATAGGAACTTTTCTATGTATTAGTTTATATTCATATTCTCCAAACCTGAACAATCG
>UYYA01000813.1:0-31573 GCA_900624975.1 Angiostrongylus costaricensis | reverse complement strand
TCTTCGGGGTTAACAAATTTGTACCAGAGTTGTCTGGGAGGATAGCAGCACTGTCTCGATACATAGATAGGCCACCCGAGTCATTGTGAAAGGCAGATATGCATTCAATCACCTCTAACGATACTTAATGTCGAAGGCGTTGCGCATCTCTCTGACATTGATCAACGTCGAGAGCTTTTAGAGCTTTTAAACCTTTTTGTTAATAAATTTTTGACATTTTTACGTGTTTTCCACAGCTATACGTTTTTGTTTATTTCACTTTATTCGAAATGCTTTAATTAAAAGTTATTTTTGTGCATCTGAGCTTTTCTCCCCAATGTTTTGTTTTGTCCTTCTTTCTTAAATGGCGCATATCCTTATCGTCATCGCTGATGGTGATGTCTTCAATTCTGGAAAAGACAGAGATCACCGCAGCTTGAGTCACGTAAGCCGAGAAGTCATTCGTCATCTTAGTTCGGAAGCCATCCAGTCAAAAATAAAAGCGGATTTGCTGTCATATTGGAAGAAGCCTGTAGGTCTCAAAGCGGTAAGTGTCTCTCCGAGACACAAAATGGCCAGCAACCACCTTTCCAAGTGTTTCTTTTCTAAAAAACGTTGTGCTAGTTTTTCACTGCCTATAGTACTAAATATTTGCAATCCTTTAGTTCGTTTCTGTATTGTAAGTTCTCTGATCCGTGTAATTCCGTTTTTCATCGTCACGTCATCAAAGCGCTTTCAATGTGTCTTTCACATAGACAGTTGTCTTCGCCCATTCTTTTGCCTATATCATGTAAATTTTCTACAGTTTTTCTCGTAGAGATCTGAACAAGGAAAAACAATGACTTTTTCGTAAATGAATGAGGCACTAGTCTATATTTGGAGACACCGGCGAAATGTGGGCGTGTGTGGCGCAGTGGCTGGAGGCGTCACTGCCCACCAAGCCTTCCATCCCTCCGGAGCCGGCAAATTGGTACCAGACTTGTCTAGGAAGATAGCAGTACTGACTCGATACATCAATAGGCCACCATGAGTCAGTGTAAAGGCCAGATATGCATTCAGTCAGTCACCTCCAACGATGCTTAATGAAGTCGAATGCATGGGGCGTCTCTCAGGGATAGATCAGTGCTTGATTTTCTGTCCACTTTTATGGCGAATGAATTCATTGATATTCATAACACGGATGTCATCCACAGCAACAAACGAGGCATCGATATTCTTATTTTTTTCCCCACTATTTCTGACAGACAGCAGATTAGGACGTTATAAGGCGATAATTGGCAGCATATGACGGGGCACATTAGAAAAGATGAATGAGACTATGTATATGCGGAATTGAAAATTCAGAATTAATAATTGAGTATTCTTGTTGAGCAAACGCGAGGTGTTACTTTTATTCTTTATTCACGAATAAGCTGACGTTTCGGTGGATTTCGCCCTCCTCAGAGCCTGGAAAGGTCAAGCTGACAGCAATCTATTCGGCCAGACACCTTCACAACCAAACAGAGAAAACGCTAAACCAAGATTTCAATCACATTGAACACAGCTCTGCACACTCACCGCTTTCTACGAGTCTTCCACTGAGTATGTCGCATGAAGAACAACCGCACAGAATTCACATGGAAGCGTAATGTGCCCCTCCCATCAAAATAACAGTCTTATACATTCTTCTCTGCGATTCATTTTCAGATTTCTGGAAATAATCCATAACGGCTCGAGAGTTTTGCGTGCTTGTGTTCTCGATTCCTGTGCGAGGATCGTGACACGTACTTCAAAGTCTTCCCCGTTATGTCTCTGGTCCTATGCGTGCCTAGTGGGGTATTTGGTAGACGTTTGCCGCCTAGGTGTTCTTTTATGCGGACATAGGGGTCTGCCCGTTTCGCCAATGTATTCGTCTCCGCACCCCTGACAGGAGATCAGGCAAACCATACCCGAGCTCATGCAAAAGGATAAGAATATTTTTATTAACAGAATAATAAAAATAACAAAAAGCGGAATGTTAAGAATATTAGAGTAAGAATATAAAATATTAAGAAAATAAGCAGAACAATAGCAAAAAAGCTCAGAATCAAATATCAGAAGCTAGAAGAAAGCAAACAGAAGGCAGTGATCGCAGCTCAGAATTAATATTTTGTCACTGGCTTTTACGTTTTAACCCATTCTAAATAATTTGGATAAGAACATAGCGCAGTGGTTAGAGGTGCCCAACAATAAAAACGGGATCATTGACTCAATCCTCTCGTGCAAACTAGACTCCCTCATCTTTCCGAGGTTTGCAAATTTGAGCCGGAATTCTATACGAGGATAAAAAACGGTGTATTCATAGTGGAGAACATTTTGAAACAGAAGTTACTTGATACTTATACTTGAATGGCCCGTCATCACTAGTTGTGCGGGCCCCAACGTAACCACCATTTTTCGGAGATTTCCTGATTAAGCCATTATGGTTCCCTAGAGTTTCGAGGTCAGCCTGGCTAAAGTTTGCCCCAGGTTTTCACCACCACAGGCACTTGCAGCCTTTATGGATCAGAGGAAGATTTACCACCATGCGACTTTGACACCAGGACGGTGGTAGATCCTAATATTAGTTTACCATTGGTTTTTTATTGGTTTTATTAAACAAAAGTTACCACTCTTATATAGAAATCGAAAACTCCGGCGCACAGAGCTGTCGAAGCATTTTGGTCAGGTTCCAAGAATCCAAAAATAAACGTCAAGGAAGAATGCCCGGGTGCTATGTGTGAGCTCACACAGTACCTCAGGCTGATATTTTTGTGTGAGAACGGCGCATTACTCATCCACGTGGACTCTGTGCGGTTAATCTTCACATTGATTACTTAGTGGAAGATCCACAGAGAGGTGTAAGTGTGTGAGAAAGCTATTTAATATCCAATGCGATTAAAATTTAGGCACCGTTGGTTTTCTGTTGCGGTTATGGAGGTAACTGGGTGACAAGTTTGCAGATAACTTGACATTTCCAATCTCTGAAGAAAGCGAAATCCGACGAAACGTCACTTCTTTGTGAATAAATAATAAAGCAACAGCCTCATGTGTGCTTATCAAGAAAACAACGAACTACTGAATTCATACATTGGCAGCCCTTCGTAAATGTTTAAGTAGGCAAAATATGCAATTGATCATCTCTATGATACTACGAATGGAATCCAATGCATATTGTGCGTCTAAAAGAGTGAAAAACGCCGGAATTTTTGTTATTTTTGGCTCTTGAGGACAAACATACAACAATGAAACGCTGTTTTGTTGGTCATTCACGCTCTTCGCGGACTTCATGATGAAGTGCTTCATCGAGCTACAAAATGGAGACTGTCGAAGTTGGAGAGTGGCTGAAATGTGGAATCATCGTTCTATTTGATCCCATGGACAATAATTTTCAGACTATCCATCTTACACGAGGTTATCATGAAGCTTTTTATTCGGACAACGTTTCAACGTCTTCGTCTTCCTCAGAGCAGGACTGATCCAAGTCGTTTGTTCGCAGCCGTTCATCTTTGCGATGTGTTGTAGTCCCCATGGTCGTATCAAGCAAAAGTCTTAAAGAAAAATCCTTTGCAATCTTCCTACGTTCTTCGCAAGTGTGGACGATTGTTATATAATGATGCTCTGGCTTGTTTTGACACCGGGGCAAGTTCCTGTTTATTCAAAAGCTAACAATGTCGCATATTAACCTTTGTGACTTTAAGTAATATCACCTTAAATGCTGTCAATCATCATGACTTAAGCTGGAAACACTAAACTCTTCATCCTTTCTTGTCTGATACATCAAGGCTAAGTATTGTCTAGACACTAGAAATGCGGAGAACCAGATCAGAAGAAATAATGAACGGCCTTTATGCGTAAAGAGTACTATGTTTTTCGGTTGAGTTCCTTATGTTTATAGATTTCGATATAGAGGGTCTTTCTGGAGAACTATGCTAACTTTTCATAGGAGGTTATCTGCTGGTGACTGACCAGGTCCTCATGACTCAGACGAGATGCCAACATGAACCGTTTCCTATGTGTAGTGACACCTCTCATTCACTTTATTGCAGGGTTTTTCTACGTATAAGAATCGAGTCACGAAGGATTGCTATTGTATAAGTGCTCAAACATCAGAATAAATGATGTGTAAGCGTAAAAATTCTACCGATAAGTTCTCCACACATGAGCGAGATTATCGCTTTCTCGATTTCAAATAGCTTCTTATTGCATAAACGACCATCTAGCCAACACCAGTACTTGGCACAAATCGACATCCAAAGATACTCTTTTTACACCATGAATGTTTTTACGAATTTCCGGAAAACCAGGAACACCGACTCGGAGATCGATCCCACGTGTGTGTTGCAGGGCACCTCCGACCACTGCTCCACATGCGTCATTTATTAAATCTTGAGAAAATTTTGTCTTGAGAAATCTATCTTGAGAAAATAGTAAACTAGTCGGCAGAGTAATTACCAAGCCCGACTTTCTGTTAGTCTTAGCATTGATTAAATAATTTTCTCTAATCTCGTTGAGCAAACACGAGGTGCTACTTTATTCTTTATTACGATAAAGCTAACGTTTCTCCGGATTTCGCTTTCCTCAGACCTTGGCAAGGTTAAGTTGACTGCAATCTGCCAAGCCAAATACCTCCATAACTTAAACGCAAAGAATATGAAACCAAGATTTCAATCTCATTGAAAACAAAGTAACTTCTTCGCACACTCACCGCTTTCTATAAGACTTCCACTCGGTGTACCACATGTAGAACAACCCCACAAAGCTCACATGGAGGCGTAGCGTGCCTCTCATATTAAAATATGTCTTAAACATTGTGTGAGAACATGAGTGGTAATGGTATTCTCTGCTGCGGTTCATTTCTGGCATATTGGAATTTATCTCGAATGCTTCGAGAGTTTTGTGAGCTGAGGTTTTCGATTCCTATGCGAGAATGGCAACTTTTGCTTCAAAATCTTCCTCGTTGTGTCTCTGTCTCCTATGCGAGCCAAGTGGAGTATTTGGTTTAACTCTAAATTTTCCGACTAAGTGCTATTTTATACCGACGTATAGTGCTCTATCCGTTTCGCCAATGTGCTCGTCACCGCGGGCTTTACAAGAGATCAGATAAACCATACCAAAATTCATACAATCACCGTCATTTTGCGTTGTCATACAGGCGGTTGCAAACTATCTGGCTTATTAGAGTGTTCGGTAGTATTTTATTTACGGTTACTGATTTCGCTAAACCTCCCCTTCTTAAGCAACGTTTTATAGCTCAGCTTATTTCGTTGGAAATAAAGGGTAGGATAAACCGAACCCTATTGTCGCCAAAATTGCCGTTTGGGGGCCTAGGTTTTCCTTTACACCTGCTAAATACTACACACAAATGAGAGGGTTAACAATGGAACAACGACTGGAACCCGTACTTACTAACGCCTTTGTGTCTAAGGTGGTAGGCTCCTTACTTGATTTCCGGCCACATCCTTATTGTAGACATAAAGATGATTGTTTTCTCATCTTCACCACACAAAAAGACGGGTTAACGTTTTGAGTTATTGAACAAATAGTAATAGTACACGACGTTTACTCGAGGGAAACTGAAAGAAAACTGGCTTCCATTTCTGAAGTTTATGTTAACCTATCCGAAAACAGCTACATTACGAAGTGGTACTGAAAGCCAAATAGTAAAAGCGCAATGGTCCATTACCTATCCTCTCAACCCTCACAGACGAAAAGAGCATATCTAAGAAACATTTTTCGAACAGCGACAATCGTGTGCACAGAAAGAGAGGGAAAGACGGGAACTGCGTAGTAAATAGCCATTTCCAATGACTACGAAACTGTAGCTCTTCGAGATAGGTGTAGAGGAAAACTCAGGCACCTCACCTGAACGGTAGTTCTGAGAATAATAAGGACTTGTTTGTTCCGATCTTTATTTCCAACGAAATGAGTGCAGCTATAAAACGTGGCTTAAAAAGGGCCGGTCTAGAGAATTCGGTAACAGTGATAGAAATATCACCAGACACCCTAAGACAAGTGAACCCTACTCGTAACCGTCTGTATGACAGTTTATGTGCAACAAAAAATTGCATAATATGCCCTAACGGTAAAGGTGGTAATTGTTTATAATTTCTGTATGGCTATCTAATATGCCGGAAGCGTACGGGAACGAATACATTAGCGGAAACGTGTAGACCACTCCACGTTCGTATGAAAGAGCATCTGCTCGGTAAACCTAAAGTTAAACCAAATACCCTACTAGGTGCGCACAGAAAACAAAGACATAGCGGGGAAGATTTTAAACTAGAAGTGACCATCACCACAAAAAATTGGAAACTTCAGCGCGAAAATTTTTTGAGGCATTCTGGGTTAACTGCAAGAACCCGAAAATGAACGGTAGGGAGAAATGCCTCATTATAACGCCTGAACTCACACAGTATTTAAGACTAATATTTTAATGTGAGAGGCATGTTACACTCCTATGTAAACTCTGTGTGGTTGTTCCACACTCAGTGGAAGTCTTATAGAAAGCGGTGAATGTGCGAAGAAGTTCTTTTGCATTCGGTGCTGTTGAAATCTTGTTCTAGCTCTTTCTCTTTTTGGTTATGGAGTTGCTTGACTAGGTCCATTGCAGTCCACTTGACCTCTCCAGGCTATGAGGAAGGCTAAATTTGCCGAAACTTCAGATTTAGCGTAATGAACAATAAAGTAACACCCCGCTTTTGCTCAACAAGAATAGAGCGGATTGATCGATAGTCTCAAACATCGCAATCCTCTGCCTCCTTTCAGCTTCACCCATATAAGTGCAGCGTGAGCTTCCGGTCGTCTGTAGTAAACTTTTATGAGCACTTTTTCGCAATTCCTTAGTGTTTTCTATAGATTTCCTGAGTTAGTTTCCTTTTATGATCGTATACGGGTGGACGAAATTGCCATGAATTGCAACCACAATTACAAATGTTGGAAACACACACACGCACACATAATCATACGTGCGTACATAGACAAAGACATGTGTACATACACACAAATATGTATATGTGTATACATATATATATATATATAAATATATATATATATATGTTCGTATCTGTGAGTGTATATACAAGAATGCGTGGAATGTATACATACATATATACATATACATTCGTATACATACAAGAATATATGTGCAAGAATGCACATACATTTGAAGTTCAAAGTGGTGGTGTCCGCTCTTGTACATGGAGAAGCAGCACAACAACTTTCAAGCGCTGCAAAACCTACCAATGGGACGTCTCGTTTCTTTCGACCACTTGTAAAAAATAACTCTACCATTAATGATGGTGATAATTACTGTTTTAAATGCACTTTTTACAGCAAAAGGCATACTTTACTCATCTACGCAATTCGTCCAGGATTGCGTGTAGTGGAGCGATTAGGATGCACTGCAGTCCATATTTGATGACCTATGGTCCGATTTTGCACCTCAGAGAAATTAAGCCATTTATCATTAACAGGAAGATTAATACACCTACTTGATACATCGGCCGGTCACCGCACATCATTTCGTAGGCCAGATACGTATCCAATCATGTGTATGTTGCTACGAGTGGATCCCAATACATAGTGCGCCTTTAAGAGATTTATCAATGCCGAACGTTCTCTCACTCCATGCGTTATTACGACTTCGCCTCACATGTGGTAAACATACTAGCCTTTTCCATTCGTTTCCAAGCTTCTATCAAATAAAGTTTTCGGATTTTGCGTAAGCCTTAAGCCGAAAATGCTAAACAAAATAAAACGCCGGAGGTAATCACCCTAAGAATTTTCTAGGTTTTTATTACAGGCAGTCGCAAGTTCAGCCTTTGTGGATCAGAGACCAATTTGCCAACACCGGAAGAATGGCGAGTTTGATTGGCTTGGGCGGAGTTGGACCAACGACCGCGCTGGTATTGCAGGGCTTATCTAAGAACTGCGCTAGACGTGTCTCTCAACAAAAAAGAGCCTGGTTGAAGAAACTTATTAGGTGTTAACAATGCTGTGTGGAAATATTGATGCATCCCAACCACTTCAACGGCATTTCACTTTTTTGTACTGTTATCCCTATGTGTCCTGATCTGTTCCTTCAGTTTTTTCTGATTTTCTCACTATCGTATTCTTTAATTCCCTCAAAAGTTAGGAAGCGTAACTCCCTCGAAATATAAGAATACACTTTAGAGTAGGAAGATATTTCACCCATCGTTTTCACTTAAGCGCTTGCGATTCTGTTTAATCGAAACCCGTCTGTTAATCCCTAGAGGGCAAGTGCCTCATTCACCTCCTATGTCTTTTACTTAAACGTTACTGCTGACTGCTTGTGATGTTCGTTACCATCTTAGCGCTTTTTTTCGCCTCCTATCTCTTTTTTTCTTACCGTACTTCTTAACAACATTTGGAGGGCTTTCCATTATAAATAATTGTTCTCACAACCATCAATAACATATCTACTTGAATATTCGAATAGCACGCTTTCATAACTCTCAAAAAATCGTGTGGAACACCGCTTCAGTTTTCTTTTGACCAGTAGCATTCCGATTAAGAGAGTTTGTTACAGTTTTACAGAAGTCCCGAGAGCCACACCATAGGCTCGAGAGGCATGCTATGAGTTTCCAAAGTTTTTGCACTGCTTATACAGCTTTAGTTAGCAACGCGCTCTGTTTGTTTTTTTTTAAGAAAGAGCAAATATATTAAACCGCTAGAAAATTAAATGTTTCCTTTGTGATTTTATTTTACTTGCATATGTTTTAAGAATAGCTCTTTTCCTCGAATGCTCTACTATTATACATCACTACAAAGCTCGTTTTATACACTTTCACTCCCTACACTCAAGTTACCTTTTAACAGTTTACCGTCTCATCGTGTCTAGGAGGTGTTCCTGGGTGTCGGTCTGCGATGCACAGCAGAGGCATTCAATCCCCGGCAGAGCCTTGCAAGCTCGAAGGCTAGCCAAGAGTAAACCAATACCACCGTCTACCACCGCTCTGATATGAAACTAGTCGCATGGTGGCAAATCTCCCTCCGATCCACAAGGGCTGCGATATCCTGTGGTGGTGACGACCTGGGTTGACTTCAGAACTACTGGGGCCCGCACAACAAGTGAAGACGGGTCGCGCAAGTATCCACGTAAGTATGGTCAAGTTACAAAAGGAAAAGGATTCATTCAGCTAGCGTTTCCCTGCTGCAGTAAT
Source organism: Angiostrongylus costaricensis (assembly GCA_900624975.1). Classification (NCBI taxonomy): domain Eukaryota; kingdom Metazoa; phylum Nematoda; class Chromadorea; order Rhabditida; family Metastrongylidae; genus Angiostrongylus; species Angiostrongylus costaricensis. Next base: position 22,412 of record UYYA01000813.1, on the reverse strand, counting down.
AGCCCAAATAATAATAAAAATAATAACAGCAACGGTAATAACAAACGCTATAACAACGCAGCTTAACAACCTGGGAAAGTATTGGTCATTCATGCCGAGGTTAAAAAACGGTCGGTTTGAATACAAAAGAGAATACGATTTTGAAAAGTTTTATAGGCTAGAAATTGAAATGTTCAAACATCGCCAAATCTATTTCGAAGAATTTAAACTCGGAACATAAAACTCTCGAGACATTAATGAGTTATATAATGAGTATATTAGCGAGTTACAGAGCCAAGTGTGAGCAAGCGCAACGGTGGGTTCAAAAAGTTTCCTCATGACGAATTAGACGTCAACGGTGAGAGAGGTCGCGGATGTCTCTATGCTTTAGACAACGAAAAACTGAAGGCTTAAATGGAACCAAACACATCCATACCCCTTCGAAAACTTGCAGAAGAACTCCGCCTAGGACATTCCATCGTTCCAGATCATCTTTAAAAAATCTAAAAGCCGAAGAACCTGGACAAATTGAAGCGGTACAAATTGGCAATACGTCGCACTACCGCTGTTGGAAAGGCTGCCATCAGTTCCTGTGCGAGGAATGCTGCAGAAGCTGAGCTGAGGTTAAAACTGCTTTAAACCACTTTATCGCCTCCAGAGGTCTAGAATTCTACACAATCGGAGTAGATAAACTTGCTTCACGTTGGCAAAATGTGCAGACTTTAACGGTCTTATTTGGAATAAAAAACTCAATTTGAGCTGAGATATGGTGCATTGAAAACAGGTTGAAATCGGACATTAATTTTCGTGGAGCCTAGTATATCTCTCTAACTTGCAGAACAAATAAAAAGTTAGTCGTCATGGCCATTCACCAGACCTCTGCAGTTGTCTTCGGCGCGTCGAGAAACCCTGTCAGCACCATGATTTTCTTTCTTCGCCTTTCATTCTTCTAAATTCTTCTCTTTTCAGAGGACCAATTGACAGACCTTTTTATGACTAACAGTCTTGAAATCGTTACTTCGAGATTTGTGGAACTGTTATAGGTCCGATGTATAATTTTATCTACTGCCCAATACTTTTTACGGCAAGGTATTTTTCATGTAAATTATAACCACAATGATGCTGAGATATGTGCAAAACTTGGGCTCCAAGCCAGATCGAGCCACTGTTGCTATTTCTGGAGGCTTACAAGTTACACACGGCACCACTGAGGCCCTCGTTCTGCCTTTCTCTCAGTCAGTCTTTTAACCCTAGCGGTGCCATCAGCATTCATCCGTCAACGAGATTATCTGCAGAGCACAAATCCGCGTACCATAGGCTCGTTTTTTTCTGTTATTGCCATACGTTTTCGCTCATTTCGCTCTAGAAGAAATCTGCTGGTCCGTTGTTATAAACATGGCCGGACAAATGCGGACGATCAATGTTTCCTTGTTGTGCTGATCATTTGTTGATCCGTTAATTAATTGCTAAGCACTCTGGTGTCGTGGAATCACCGAGAGGTGCATCTTACCTCTTATTCAGAGATCATTGTCATCTTTTGTCTAAGACAGGTCTTCATCTGTCATCTCTATTACCCGTTATCCCGTTAATCATCGAGTATCGTAAGCGGATACTATCAAGCTCTTCACTCACTTTGGTTTCTACCCTTTCTACCCGTTAGGATTCGCTCGTTCAAAGTACACGAAAAGCTTCACTATTTTGAAAGAAAAACTAGCAACAAGTACCTTCCGAGCTCGACCGTGCTCCTTTAACTCCTAGTTGGTTTTTCACGTACAGTTTTTAAAGTTCTAAAATTGAGTAACCATGCTGGGAGTATTCGATAGCCAGCACGCTGCCGAGGTACACCAATAGGGAAGAAACAGTGGAAATAGGGAATACATCGGGCTAGTGATACTTTATCGTAATCTTAATTATTTCAGTGTTTTGTTAAACTGATTGAACGCGTTAAATGTGATGCTGGGAAAAAGAGGAGTCTCCTAAATGCGAAGCTAGACTGAGATTTTTTTCTCCAACATCTCTTAACTACCGCTCACATTTTAGAAACTTCCAGATCTTTCGACTTCGCATTAAATGTCGGCAACCTTTCCATGTTATTATAATTCAACCAATCCGTTATAGTTTGCTTTTCGATTTTACGTAGTCTATTTTAAAATGGTGAGAACCGTAGATGAAGGAAACCCTTACAGAGGTCACATATAAGAGAAACTAGGAAAACAGCTTAGTCCTGCGTAGTTTTTTCTTTAAGTTTCTTCTTCTTTCTTCCTCTTTCTCCACTTTTCTTTCTTTCTTTCTTCTTTTTTTATTTCTTTTCTCCTAAAAAAATCGTTTCTTTAAAAAACTTAAAGAACTTCTTTTGCAAGAAGATAATTCTAATGACGAAGCTAATGAAGCATTTTCTAGGAAGTCATTTGGAAGTCAACTTGGTGTCATTTACGTCTATAGGTCATCCATTTGTCACTGTCGTTAATTTCACATTAGCATAGGCTGTGATGAAACAGGTGTCGGATAATCTTTCATCGCATCCGAATCCATTTCTTTCTTACAACACATCATTTGTCATCCGCTGAGAAATGCTGGGGAATGAACGATAGTCTTCCCGACACGATTAGGAGCTTCCGCTTACGAGGCATATCATTAGCGGTGAACAAATGGAATTTCTGACTGTTCAGTAGACCTCCGACTGAAGTAAGTCTGCTGCCTGAAGTACTCGTTTGTAGCGTTTCCCAGAATTCCTTTCAGACTACTGTATATAACTGTAAAGATTCGAATTTTGCACATGAAAGGAGTGAAAGTGGGAAACAAAACATAAATGGGCCAGTCATCCAATGAAATAGATAGACAGAAGGAACAGTAGAATAAACTGCAATTGGATGAAAGTGTCGTTTTTGATAGACCACTTGAAGGACGCGCTAATGCTGGACCAATCGCACATAGATGTGCCATGCATTTGACTCCTTTCGTAGCATCGTTGAAGTCACCGAATGCACATTTAGCTTATTCATCGAGTTTCTATGGGCTCTCGATATAACAAGTCAGTGTTTTGATTTCACCAGACAAGTATGAAAGTAATTTGCAGACCTTGGAGTAACGAAAGGCGTGGTTTGTTCTGGCCATAAGATCAAACCAAAAGTCATGTTTGTATTGAAGGTTACTACTAACCCTTAATCTACACTCGCCATGGCTTCCAAATAATTCAGTTAGGTTATGCAAAATCTTTGCCGGAAAAAATTCGATTCTATAGAATAAATAAACTAATAGAAGCGGTGGATTTCAGATAATTTAACTTGAAAGAGAAGAGCCTTTCATCCTCATAGCAGTAAGCAAGAGTGTCGGAATTCGACCACGCACAATTTGCCATCCGCGATCACATGCGAGCTGTTAAATATGATCAGGAGAAGAAAAAGTTCAGAACAGAAGAAAAGACACCACTATGGCGACACCTGTACAAATGTCTGGGCATCGATCAGTAACATCAAGCCAGTTGCGAAAGAACTAAGCTCCACCAAACGATGAATTGATTACGATGGAAACAACCAGCTCTTACACCCCACTCGGCGACATTCAGTGAGCAAATTTGGAACTTAGAAAAACTGAAGAACATTTCCCATTTTCAAAAGTCACTCGCCGCAGTTAATCAAGAAGAAATCCGATGTTCGGCAGTGAAGGACTAGAGCGGTTATCTGCTTATAACAGTAGACATTTTCTCAAATGAAGTCTGGGACTTTCAACCCATCAAATATCCCTCAACTTTGTCAGGTTATGATAAGAACGGTTTAAGTGTATACCGGGGCACTCTCTGCAAATCAAAGACTTTTCAGTCACCAAGTGATTATCACTATGGGATAGATAATGTTCGGAATTAAGTATGATTCACTGTGCATCAACTTCTTCCTTCAATTTTCCAATTTCCATAAAAATTATCTTTACCTTATTTGTGTGAATAATGATGAGAAGCCGCCGTGTCAGAATAGATGAGAGCGTAAAGCTTCTTCTTACGGATACGTCATACTCGCGATTATCCACTTGAATGAGCCGTCCACACGATTTGCGAAGGTTTGTACGGATCTCAGTAGAATTTTCACTGAACTATTACTTTATATTATGGCAAGATTTTTTTCCCTAAACCAGAGATAACAACGCTTTTTATGCTAGAGTTTTTCTAAGTTTACTTGCTAACTAATGACCATGTTTTGTTGTCGAGTCGGCAATAATTCTTGGCACTTGTTTACACTTATCTGAGTTCCCGGATGAAAAGTGCTGGTACAAGTCCTTTCCAGGATGGATTCAACTGAGCGGCGAACCTCTCGTTGGACATTAAAATTCAATATCTAGAAACACTCTCTAACTACGATGGACCTGCATTACACTAAAAGATTAACTAAACGCTTATAAAAAAAGTAGCGAAATGATCGTAGCACAGCTGGATATGCAGTGATAACCAACAATCTTTCCGCATATATGGGCCGTCGGAAAAATAAAGAATAGTCGAACGTCAGTTTGCCGCATTTCCACAAACGATTGTTCTTTGCGAATGTAAGTCGTCCAAGCAAAGCTGCAGACAATATTTTCAATCGTATGCAGCTACGTGTGGCGCAATGGACCGGAGGCGGTCTGCAACACACACGCGGAATCGATCCCGCGCCCAGGCCCATCAATCCTTCCATCCCTTCGGAGTCAGTAAATTGGTACCAGACTAGTCTTGGAGGATAGCAGCACTGGCTCGATACATCGCTAGGCCACCGCGAGTCTTTATAAAGGCTAGATATGCATTCAATTACCTCCAAGTGATACTTAATGAATTCGAATTCATGGCGCATCCCTCAGGGGTTCATCAACGCCGAAAGCTTTATCCTTTTTTTATGCAGCTATTCTCAGCGAAGTCAAATAAAAACATTTAAAGACGAAAACAAGGAACAAGGAGATTATTACTTGATTATTTATTATATGACTCAACGTCATGGATATTCAGAGAGGAATAAGAGTAAAGTATGTAGTTATGCGTCGTTTTCTTTTTCAGCAATCGCAAGGTTGTTAAACAGCATACGTTTACTTCCATAAAATAACACACATACAACACAATCATAGCTGACGGCTCGGCAGAATCACCTTCTTTAGAGCCGTTTTTGAACCATATGCGACGCTGATCAGCAGCTCTTCCTCAGTGGAAGGCACATAAAAAGAACGGCTCTGAAGAAGGCGATTCTGCCGGAATGTCAGCTACGATTGTGTTGTATGTGTGTTATTTTATAGAAGTAAACGTATGCTGTTTAACAACCTCGCGATTGCTGAAGGAGAAAACGACGAATTCATAATCCAGTGCCGAGGTTAATAGAACGTAGATCTTGGGAACTATGTAGTTATGAATCATGGATTAGGAAAGAAGTGGAAATGCCGCCACTGGCCTGTTAATGAACTACAATGTTTCTTTCTGATATTTTCATACTCTCTTCGACTTTACTAGCTGAAGACGATTCGCCCAGCATGGTCTTTTTATCATCACCTCCTACATACCCTGTACGGATTCCCATGGTCCTGTGACAAACCTAAAACTTTAAAATATCTATTCCATTACAAAAAAACCCCACTGTGAAACATCTGCTCCCTGTGAGCTCTAATCGCCTGCTTAAAAAAGTTATTATAGATACTCCACACCATTTTTCTGGATGTGACATATTCTGCGTAAAGATCTCTAAGGACGCGTGTTGCGCAGCGGTCAGAGGCTCCCTGCAATACACATGGGATCGATCCCTAGACTCTAAGCTTACCAACACTTCTATCCCTCCAGAGTCGGCAAATTGGTACCAGACTTCTCTGGGAGGATAGAAGTACTGATCTGATACACCGGTAGACCACCGTAAGTCATTGTAAAGACCAGATGTGCATTCAGTTGCCTCCAACGATGCTTAATGTAGTCGAAGACACAGGGCATCCCTCTGGGATTGATGTACACCGAGAGCTTTATCCTTTATCCTTTATTTAATTGAAATCTCTGTTTCCGGACATTCACCCACATGTAGAAAAAAAAGAGAGCATAAGTAATATTGTATTATAGTATGTCGCCTCTCGAACAAGTAGGACTTAACATCATTCGACTTCGCCGGTGTATCCGTCGTGTCCGCCAGATGAGACGTGGGTCGTACAGTAACTAGAGGTGACTTCAATTACGGGCGTAGCCTTTTGAATCAACTCCACATGAAGTACTTTCCAGTTAAACTTGGTTGGTTGAGTCGACTAAAATAAGCAGGCCTTGGCTCAAATTCTCAATAACGATACAAAGCGGACGTCATTAAATCCAAATTACACCCATTGTCACCTCCTCTCTCTGTAAACAGCTATTTAATAACATTGATTTCACAGTTATTGATTAGGTCATAAACACTCACTTAGTTTCTAAATAGGCTCTCCTAGCAAAGAAATGTACAAAACGCAGCTCGTTGCCATTTACTGGTACGTTTCTTGTCTGGCAAGATTTTCTTCTTGATGTCCCGAAAAGTGTCGAAGCGTCCTCATGTAGCCCTAACAGGCAAGGTCACTACCGTTCCTTATGGATAGGACAGGAGATTTGCCACTTTACACTTTGCTTGTACTGGAATGGTGATGATAATTCGTTGCATTAAGCATGCTCTTAGTTTTATTCTTTTATGGTTTTTTCAAATTTTTTCTCAATTGTGCAGACACCACTGGTAGAGGAGGAAGAGATGAGCCCTCCAATATGCACACGTGACAGTAAGACATCCAGGAACACCAATAACCCTAATGTAGCAACAATTAAGCGCTGAAATGAGACACCGAAGAATGGAAAGAAAAACCACAAAAGGTCTAGTTTTGGCTTTCTTCCATAAAAAGCAAATTCTATTCAGACGATGTCAAACGCGATTATTGCTTAGGAAGAATTCCGAAGTCATTTCATATTGTTCATGGTATATGAGGAACTGAACAAAAGTGGAGCTGGCATTTCTTTCATTGTGGCACTAGCCCTAATCCTGTAGAGTGATGGCATTAATATTAAAGTATTTTTAGTGCAGTCTTCATCACTCTTTTCGCAGTTGTGTTATGTATGACTTTTTGAAACTAGTTTTCCAATCAGAACTACGGTAAAAGATTGGTGACAGGTTTCGGATTAGAAACACTTCAGAGCTATTTACTAAAAACCAAAAGCTTTTCTTTTCTTGCTTAAGCTTTCTTTCTCGTTTAGATTAGTCTTTCTAAGAAAGACAAACATCAAGAAGAAAGAAAATGTCTCATCCACGGCTTTATGGGAGACGCGAGAATCGTCAACGCTCTCCCATTGATGCTGATAATCACACTAAAAAACTTGATAAACCATTCTTCTTTCGACTTTCAAGAAATTATTTGTTTAAATGGTGAGGTATCAGATTTTTAGGGGAGCGTGTGGCGCAGTGGTCGAGGACGCCATGCAACACGCACGTGGAGCCGAGCCCCGCGCCCGTGGCTCACTATGCCTTCCATCCCTATGGGTTCTCCAAATTGGTACTAAACGTGTCTGGGAAGATAGCAACACTAGCTCGATACATTGGTGGGCCACTGCGAGTCACTGTAAAGGCCAGATAAGAATTCAGTCACCTCCAACGATTCTTAATGAAGTCGAATGCATGGCGTATCCCTCAGGGATTGATCAACGCCGCGAGCTTTATCCTTTATTCTTTTATTAGATTTTTAGACTCTACAGAACACTGCAAACAAGACCCAATAACTTGTTGTTTCTTGTTAAACCAGAAATCAGTTCGGATGACGAAATATCTCTGATCTTTGCTCTTCATAACTCTGCAACTCAAGCTCATTTCTGAAAACGAATATCGGATGACGGATATCGGATATCGAGTATCTGATCAACCAGCGTGAAGTATCAAATTCCAGTTGTGTTATTCTTCTTCTACTAGCGCTCAGTTCCGGATTTCTATATTTCCCTTTTTTTAAAATTTTCCTAATGACCGAATGTCACATATTCTGTAGATCTCAACATCACTCGATTCGCTTCCTAGCTTCCACCACTCACGAGCACCTTCACATTTACGACTTCCCTGCCACCTAAGGTATTTTTCTTCTTCATAGACTTCGCCGAGCGCTGATCAAATAGATCGTTCGTGGTACCCTGGAATAACTCTACTAGAGAGCTCGCTGATTCTCATCGTAGACAGTCGCTAGTTTTCGTGGTTCGTATGGAGCTGTCACCAAATGAGCCAAGTATCGATTTACCGATTCTCAAGGAATGGTAGGCCTGGTTGTCTCCGCCGAGGACCGAGCCAGCGGTCTTGCTCATATTGCTCATATTACATATTGGCATTGCTCGCATCGAAAATACGAACACTGTGGACCATCGACTCAGATCATCAACTCTGATGAAGATGACGTCGAAACGTCAGCCGGGTAAATATGTTTATCAACCTCGCGCTAGCTTTTCACTGAAAAAATACGGGTTAACAAGAAATATTTTACGAAATCGTAAATAATGTCCAATTACAAAAGATCGATTAGAAACAATTTCTAGAGCTCTTACAGCTTTTACTTGAATGAGAGGGTTAATGAGTTTTGCTGTGGAAATAGCGATGATAGAATTTTCCTGCCTAAATAAAATGTTGAAAGCTTCAACTTTACTTGTTCGTTGAACACTGTTTGAATTCAAATTTCGAAGGTCCATTTCCTAGTACGCTAATAAAAAAAAGCCGAGCCTACCAGCATAAATTTGTTACTATGCTATTGCTACGCCTTATTTATATGCAACTGCGTATGTATCCATATTTACATATTGTCACTTTCATTTATTGGTTACTAAACTTAGAAACCCTCCTAACGGATTACTGCCTCATCGTGGCTAGGAGGTGTTCCTGGGTGTCGGGCTGCAATGTGCAACGGGGGAATTCGTCTTCTCGGCAGGGTCTCCCAAACTGACAAGAAGCCCGGTGTTTCCATTAGGAAGCCTAGCTAAGACTAAACCAATACCAGGATCCACCACCGTATTGGTATCAAAGTCGCATGGTGAAAAATCTCCCTCTATTCCACAAGGGCTGCGACTGCTTGTCGTGGCGACGACCTGGGGCAGGCTTAGGCCGGGCTGCCCTCGGGATTCCGCTAAACAACGGCTTAACGAGCAAATCTCTGAAAAATAGAGATTATGCTGGGGCCCGCACAATCAGTGAGGACGGCCATTCAAGTGTCAGGTATCAAGTAAGCAAACTTAGAAATGGTTTCGCTTAACTGGGTCCAATGCCGACTTCTGCCCCTAGATCATTCTCATTGACTGCTGGAATCACTGCTAGAGTAAAAAACTCGGCTGGGAAAAAGACAAAGCTGAGGATTCGGTTGGTGCGGTGAATATAGTAGGTGAGTCTGCGGAAAGCGTAATCGCGGATTCGAAGACCTACTGAGGTTCCGAGTGTTGATCAGGTCTCAGCACCCTCGTGGTTGTACTTCTCATAATATCATTCTGCGGAAAAAGAATAGGAATCAGATGAAATTGGAAAGCTGTGGCATACTAGATAGTTTTTGAGTAGCAAAAAAGACAGAATAGTCAGCCTTGACCGATCAATAAAGAATACTTCGTGCATTCACTTATATTCGCAGCATTGTAGAGGTGATTTAACGTATACTCGCTCTATTCAATGACTTGCTATGGTCCACTGATCTACCAAGGAAATGCTGCTGGCCTCCCAGAGAAGCCTGGTACTATTTTTCAGAGATCGGAGAGATAGAAGGTTTTATGAGACCGCAGCGGGTGGTCGAACCATGGCTCACGTACGTACTGAAAGGCTTCTCTAATCGTTACGCTGCCACGTGCCCGTTTTGCAAAGATTTAATAAAAACTACCCAACAAAGGAAAAGACCTGGTCTTCATCGTCAACCTTTCTCATATAAGGTCGGTCATCGATCAAGCTTTCTTGTCAGTTTATTCCGTATCTTATCGTTAAGCATTCAAGCAAAAAAAAAGTCAGCAGGTCAAAAAATTGAACGTTATCACACGACGGCTGTTAGCAGTTTAATCCAATCTACCACATGCTAGAGTTTTTAAACATTATCTCATCGAGAGTTATGTTCTTATGCTTCCTCCTCTCTATTTCTTTCCTTCACCTTAAAGTTCCTCTTTTCATGCCTATTTGTTTTTTTTCACTCTCTTACATTCCTTTCCGTCTCATTCTCTTCCATCACATCTTCGCTCTACGTTAGCAGCATAATTTTTCCGTAAGATATGAGGAAAATAAAGAAGTCTCACTCTTCTAGTTGTCGGAACTGCGCCGTCTATAGTCACCTATTATTTTTCCACTTAAAGAAAAAAAAGGAAGAAACGAAAAAACTCAGGACGAACTCTACCAAAATTCGAAAGTGAAGTTAGGAGGGAATGAAATCGTGTTTGTCGAGCGATTAACTCCTTCCGCTGCAATCCACTGATTGCCAAGAAGTTATAAAAAGCGTTTCCGAAAAATTGGTTGTATGCCATTAAGCAGACGTGTGCCAGTAATTTGAAGATTTCACTGGAAAGTAGCAGTTGTTCGCTCCAACATTTGTTGTGATACTTCGTCGATCTCGTCTTTATTAGTTGGCCTATCGTCTTCGGAGAACTCAAAAGCGATGGTAGTGGTTTCAACTTTATTATTCTCTTTACTTTTCATAACGTTTTCTGATGTGTCAGTTTATTTGATAGCATTTTTTAAGTCACGTATTCATTAGCTTGACACGTCTTGACGAGTTGACTAAACATTTGTGAAGATTTGAGATTAAAAATCCCAATTGTGTATCACAGTGATGCTGGTGAGTCATATATGACTCAAATCACTAGCAATATGTCAAATTCGTAGTCATAACAGGTTATCAGCAATAGGAATCCTCTTACAAGTGTCGTTCTTATGAAAACGCCTTCCTTGTGGTTACTTTCTAAAGTTCTCGTATTAACTTCGTTTGTTTAAACTAAAAATAGAAACATCTACCATGATGACAAATCTGATTAATTTTGCTCAGATGGAACATATTTGTCCAGCTGTGTGTCGTTTGTTGACTCATCCGAATATATGACATCAATAGTGATTCAGCACTCTCTGTTACATAGTAATAATACTTGTATTATACTTACGAGACGCGTATAGCCTGATGGTGATACATGCTGTGCAATACAGGCGTGGTCGTTCGTTGGTTCTACGTCGTGGCTCGGGTTCACCAAGCCGTCAATCCCTCCTGGGTCGGAATTGAGTGGTATGCTTTTCTGGGAAGATACCGCATTAAAATTATACATTAGTAGGTCGCGAAAAGTCATTGTATAGACCAGATATGCATTCATTGATTTTTAACGAATCCCAGTGAAGTCGAATGCATGGTGCATCCCTCTGGGATTGATCAATACCGGATGCTTTATTAGACTTAATCGAATTAGAACCCGATGCCGTTGCTATTCAGCTTGAATTTCCAATCTAGACGTCATTGATGGCATTTAGGCTCTTCATATTCTTCTAAAGCTATGAAATGTTCCAGCTAGATCCATCAGTAACGTCATAGATACCGTATGGCAATCGGCTCGATACTTTCTCTATCGTATCCAAGTCGCCAACTCTATGCAGATCCGGCGACGAATCTCTACAGAATTCATATATGTCACCGATACTAATGAACTTCATCGTTGTGTCTTCTATCCTTCAGTTCAAACTTTCGGGAAAGCTAATGTCATAGTTCCGCCTTTTCCTTTTTCTGGAATTTTCTGCCACTTCCTTTATTGTTTTCTTTCTTGTGTTGTCTTTTGTGTTGTAGCGAAATTTACCAGAGTCTATTAACCCCTAAATAGATTACGCATTTGTGTTTTTTGAGGTTTTGTGCCAAATGTTTTCACAAAAGCAGTAATTGATATAAATCGGTCGCACTTTAATTTATACCAGTGGTTCAACTACGACAGTGAGATTTAGGATTAACCAGAATTCACGATTAACAAGTTTTCAAAAGCAAGTCTTATAAGTTGTACTCATTACTTGGGTACTTGAAAACTTTTATGGCCCGTCCTCACTGGTTGCATGGGTCCCAGTATATTCTCCATTTTTAGGAGTTTTGCTGGTTTAGCCACTGTGTTTCTATGGATTCCCGAGGTCGGCCTGGCAAAGTCTCCCCTGGTCTTCACCACTACAGGCAGTCGCAGCCCTTGTAGATCAGAGGCAGATTTGCCACTATGCGACTTTGACGCCAAGACGATACTGGATCCTGGTATTGGTTTACTCTTTGCTAGGCTTCCTGATAGAAATGCCGGACTCCTTCTCAGGTTGGGAGACCCTGCCAGGAAGACCAATCCCTGCTGTAGATCGCAGTCCGACCCCCAGGAACACCTCCCAACCACGATAAGGAAGTGATCACTTCTCTAGGAATGCTTCATGCATTAGATTCCATTCGTAGCATCGTTGAGGTTACTGAATGTATTTTTGTCCCGATACAATGGCTTTAGTGTCCTACTCATGATGTAATTCAGTGTTCTTACCATCTCAAAGTTGTCTGGTGCTAGTCAGCCAGCCCATGTAGAATGAAGGGCTTAGCTTTCTTTCGAAATACAACAAGTGCCCATGTGCGCTTTCTTTCGAAATACAACAAGTGCCCATGTGCGTATAGTCTCTACTCGCTGCGCCACATGAACACAGAGGACATGAGGAAAGCGGAAAAACCATCGTTGACCCCTGTTAGGTTTTAACGAGAACGTTTGCGTGGTTACTGTGTGCAGTTGTGAACTTTGCAACCTTAAGTTTGCTGGTGAACAAAGGTAAACCACCCGTTACTTTTAAGTAGACCGAAAGAGTCTTCCCTGCGACACTCATAGATAAGTATTGAGAATGGAAACGAACTTTAGATCTGATTTTCCTTGATTTTCAAGGACTTTTTTTGCTGTCAGTGCTGACGCATTAGGCGAAGGTGATTTCTCAACAACTCCTAATGATTTCACTAAAAATAGAGAAGTCCAATTGAAAAGTGCACTATTTCAGAGAATAGACTTCCGTTTAATCACCCTAAGTGTATAAAAGGTTTTAAAGGCTATTCTTCCAACTCTGGATCTCATAAAAAATTGAAAACAAAATTCCGATTCCTAAGGATTTCCGACACTAGAGGCGCAACCGGGCAACCGTCACCACGAGAACCAGAAACAATTTTGTAAACACCATGGTGTCCTGTTGGATGAATACCCTTTGTTCAATCTCTTTGGCATACTTTTCGCAGGCTCCAAAAGTCATAGTACCACCTTTGTGGTTTCTGGTGGTTGACAAAGACCTACAAGCTCTAGTAGTTTTTCTTTCGATACTCTATAAGTTGAGGAATGTTTGCTTGAACTTGTAGGCGGCCATTATTTTCGTGTTACATGTGTTGAAATGGATACAGATTGTCGTAGATGTGCTTACATACTAACATTTAACGCGATTTATCGTTTTTAGTCACATTCCGGTCCAATGACTTTCATGTGAGCTTCATCAAGGTGCTAAGTGGCTTGGTGTTCTCATCTGTCATGTGATTCATTGAAAAAAAATTAGGTTGGTCTCGTCCAGAGAGCATCGAATTTCTCCCAATTATTGATTCATACAAGCGTAAGAGTTTGAAGAATTTTATTAGTTTGACAATTTATGGCATTGCTGAAGAAGAATAGTAGATTTTTTTATTTTACATGACCCGTCTTAACGTCTGCGGTGTGGATCCCAGCACTTCTCATATTCGATTCGTTTTCTCGCACCCACCACATCCACGAAGATCTTCGAACTTTTACGTGTGGCTTCGACTGCTTCTTGAGGACTTTCATTTCATCTTCAATGCGGTGTCCTGGGATACCCGGGCTGAAGCGTTCCCAACTGGATTGCAAAGAGTGAATTTTCCCCGGACAAGTCCAGTAGCAATTTCCAGACCCCGAAGAGATGATAGGCTTGATTGGCTTGGAACGGAATCGAACTAGCACCGTGCTCGTAATGGCCGGCATTACCACCATTGCTCTATTCGCTTGCAAGAATAATAGATATTTTTACAATTCTTGGTAGTCTGTTGTCGTAACTATCTTGGCGGGGATATTATGGTAATAAAGAATGTCATTACTTACGTCATTACATTTTTGAACCCATTTATGGCTGTCATCATGAATGTTGTGGACTCCAGCATACTACCTACTCATTCTTTTCACTAAAAATTAGTGTCCATGGTGGTGTCTCCTCGTAGTAGAGTAACACTTGAAATTTGCATTCTTCGGTCCAGAAGTCGTTTGCATCTCAAAATGAAGAAGATTGACGTGGGTCACTTATACAGCAAACCATCTTTTAGAAGGACGTCATAGAGAAAGTTTGAATCCTCTTGGATTCCACTACATCGTTCTACTCGTTTATCTTTCACTAACTATTCTTGTGAAATCGCCGGCTTTTCTCTATCGCGCTTTCCACAAATATTTCCCAAGATCTCCGAACGAGATAATTCTCGAAAGCCTGAAGTGCGTAGCCTGAGTGCTTGATGATGTATGTGGTGATTGCATTTCAAGCGACACCACTTAAACGCCCTATAGACTAAAATCGTCGAAGTGCTTTAGGTTCTCTTGCAGAAGAAGAAGGAAGTTCTGTTTGAGTTTTTCAGTAGATCCGAGATTTTCCGAAAAGGTCGAATGTGGCTCATGAAGCTTCGTTCCTTTTATCGCACAATTCTTCCTTTACATCGTGATCCATGCCCGTTATAAGCGTGGATGCATATGTGGTGTGGTCTCTGCCTTAAGAACCCATTCATCTCTGCTTGCTTTTCATCTTGTCATGGATTCTTCATAGAACAGAATTTTCTTCCAGCTCAAAAATAGTTTTCATCATTCTCTCGCTTTATTTGAGGTCATTGGAAATCGTTTCTATTCTATGAGAAGCTGAGGATCGGAAAACGAAGCGGTGAGAGGGATTTCCCATCAATTCGTGTATCGTTCATTTTTTTGTTTTGTGACCCCGTTATCCGCTGAAGAGCGGCACTCAAGAGCTTTGACGAGGTGCACCGCCATCGAGCCATTTTCCCATGAGGATGCTAAAGAGTACAGATTCATATTTTTGTGACGCAGTTTTAATGGCAATCAACTAGACTCTCATGTGCGGTTCGTACGAGACAGATCCACTCCTCTATAAACACCTGATGGTCAAATCTATGTAGAACGCCATAGAATTTCTTTTTATAGGAGGGATAAAGTCTTGAACATACAATGTGTATCCTCGACAAGTGTTTCTCTACGACTTGGTTGTGGGCCGTTAAGTAAAACTACTACCGTGACTCTGCCTCCGGACTGGTTAGGGTGTATCCGAAGTCCTTTTTTAATTTTTTAATATGCACTAAATAATACAGTGCAATAGAACAAAGTTCTTCAAGGGTGTGCAGAACACTTGCTCAACAAACAAATTGGGCAGTAGTTGCAAGGATCCGACTTCCTCAGGTAGGCTGACCGCTTAGTTTCCCCACTTTGGTTAGTGACCCCTTTCTTTTGAAGACATTACCACATGATGATACGGGAACAAGTTGGTCGTGTAGTTCATAGCATCTGATTTGTTTTGTTTTGCTGTCAAGTAATTAACTAATGGCATAAACTTTTATTCGTTACTATGTTACAGTCATCCATAATCGAAATGAATCCGCCCGAATCCCAACAGAATATCCATCCGATACTGTCGTGCAGAAGAGTTCTCCACTGAGCTTTGTTCATCCTATGGCAGGAATTCTAATAAATTTCATATTCAGTGATTTTTTTCAAGAACATATTGCATCGATAGATTGGGTGGTTTTTGCAATGTGCGCTTGACATCTTGTCACATCCAATCACTAACTAACCGGTTATGTCGAAAGAATGTCGTTAGTATCCATCACACTTCTGGCACAACGGATTCTTGACATTTCGGCCTCTTCATAGATAACGAAATTCCAGAGATTTGTTCCTTCATTTTATGATATAGGAGGCCGAAGCCTAACGGATTCGGTAGCATTTCCGTTTCGAACAAGCAATCGTCATACGTATCAGGAACAGGTGACGAAATTTTGTGTTTTTCTTGCCTAAAACAAACCCCTACTTCGCCATACAAATTAATTTTTTTGAAAATTTAAAAAATATTAAAATAAATTTTTTAAAAAAAATTAAATTTAAATTAAAACGGGCAAAAGACAACCTTTGCACTCTATTCTATCCAGTGATCCTTGAAGAAACGTCCATTATTTCACGTCAGTTTCCTGTGTACTAGTCAGCTCTTAATTTGACTACTTGGTTATGTGAGATCTGTTAAAAATTTTTAAGAGATTATACCATCATATCGAATATTACTATATATCATGTTTTTTCAAACCTTGCCTCGAATTCACAAACCTTTCTTACCGTTTTGGTAGAGATCTTTCGTCATTCTGGCGTATATTTATTAGCAGTTGGTATTTCTGCCAATCCTTCCAACGGTTTATCGACTCATCGTGGCTAGGTGTGCCTAGGTGCCGGACTGCGATCTACAGCGGGTGAATTCGTCCCCCGGCAAAATCTCTCAAGCTGAGAACGAGTCCAGCGTTTCCATCAGCAAACCTAGCTAAGAGTAAACCAATACCAGGATCCACCACCGTCAAAGTCGCATGGTGGTAAATTTCCATCTGATCCACAAGGGCTGCGACTGCCCATGGTGGTGAAGACCTGGGGCAGACTTTGGCCAAGCTGACCTCGAGACTACAGAGAACGAAAGTGGCTAAACCAGCAAAGCTCCGAAAAACGAAAATTATGCTGCGTCCGGCACAACCAGTGAAGATGGGCTAGCCAAGTATTCAAGTATTCAAGTATTTCTGCTTATAAGAAAAGATGGATTCGCATAGTTCTTCATCCATTGGTTCTCAAATGTTCAAATTCTATTAATGGTGCATTAGAATATAGACTAAATCCATATATAATGTTGTAGCGAATTTACAGCTATGCAACGCCTTAAATGACTTTTGCATGATCGAAATGAGAGGATGTTCTTAGGTGTCAAACATCTCTGCTCTATTTGCTAAAACCTCTGCTGGAGGAATATTCCGAACTTCTTGAAAACCAACTAAGAAGAGAACAACCAAAACAAAAACCGAGTTACTTTGAGAGAGGTTCACCCTAAAAGTCTGCAAACTACTCTGCGCTCAGAATCCTTAGTGATTGGCTATCAGAACACCATGGCATGGGCATTCTGGTGCATCAGAATGACGAACAAAAGACTTCAGGTCGACGAAATACTATTCAAGTAAAAAACTTTGTGGCGTTGTAATCCACACGGGTAGTCTCTGCGAAGATGAGACAAGCCCCTCAACAAGTGTGAAAATACATTCTTATGAATAAATTGAAATGCCACTAGAAAATTCTATGGTGCTGTTTA
Organism: Angiostrongylus costaricensis; assembly: GCA_900624975.1. Lineage (NCBI taxonomy): Eukaryota > Metazoa > Nematoda > Chromadorea > Rhabditida > Metastrongylidae > Angiostrongylus > Angiostrongylus costaricensis. The sequence continues at coordinate 5,100 of UYYA01000813.1, read as the reverse complement.
TGCTCGGTGACCAACATGTCCATCTCGTGTAAGGGTAACTACGGAACTTTCTGCGTCGTGGTTCTATCGTTTCAGAATGCTAACTTTGTATCTGCTGCCTACTATAATTTTTAATGGCAGGGTATATTGCGAAATACATCCACAATGATGCTGAGATCATCGCAAAACTCCTGACTGAAGGCGTCTGCGGTGTGGAACGGACGCACTGTTGTCCTTTCCGAGGTCTAACCAGTTCACCACTACACAATACGGGTCCTTCGTTTCTCCTGTCTCTCAGCTAGTTTTAGCCTATCGTTTCAATTCATATTGAACAAAGAGTATTGGATGTGAGATAAATCCTATTCAATTCCAGATTTCACTCTAGAAAGTCTTTTCGTTTACTCTATTAGGGAAAATTTATCGTGTTCCATGATGAGAATTCTTTTCTTGCCTCGTTTCTTTCTCATTCCCGAATTTTTTCTACTTTTTAAAGGATCGTAATGCTTACGTGACGATTTGTTTTAGCATAATGTAATAGTAAAGCTTTGTCCACTGCCGTCATTTGCAGTTATTGTGACATACTGGCCAACGACGACGGCATTCTGAATTGCCCGAGCGACGTCTTCGCCCACTCCTAACGGAACACTTTTTCTGGCTCCGCCTTCGCTCATTTCACAGTATTTCTAAAGAAGACCTAGGAATTGCATTAAGCTGAATTCGATCGAGCTATTCCTATTCGCCAACATATTCGAATGTTCAACTAATCAACCGACTGTGATCTTCGCTGTTATTGATTTATTAAAGAACTCGTCTTTTTCAATGTTTCTCGACTACAATGCTCTCGAATATGTTGTTTATTCATGGCTGATTCCATTCGTAAGTGCATTTCTTCATATCTTTAGGGATATTTGCGATTATTTTGCTTTGCTTTCGTTTTCTCCTTTGTTTTAAGAGGTGACTGTAGCTGCGGGCTTTACTTCCGCTTAAGAACATCGGGACCAGATAGTAGATTGCTTCTGGGAGTGACTGGGACACTTTCAAGTCCCCAAGCATTTAAATTCATTCTAGCAGCACCTTTGTGATTGTATTCCATTGGTTAGCATCACTGCTCTTGGCGAGAGTTACTTTCTTGAGAGTTTGTCAAGTTTTCGATTGGAGAGTGAAGATTCTATGAGGAGAAGAGTTTTTATCAAATCTGATGCGTATAGGCTTAAGATAAGGGAACAGCGTCAATTACAGCTTTGTAAGCAATCGAGAACTTTTCACAGCCATCCAGAAAATCCTTCATAAGCCCCCCATCGTATTCTGAAAAAAAACTTTCTTTTATTTAGATTTATTTAGATATTTAGACTTTCGGCTTATTACTTTATTTATTTAATTTTTTTAAAACTATGCATGCTAGAGATTTTACCCTATTGAAAATATTAGAAATAATCGTGGTTTTTCATATAGATGAATACAAAACAGCAACTCACATCGCTTCTTATAGTTATGTATACTACAATAGTATTCTTCAACTATAACAATAGTTGTAACAATAGGGAAAGGCCCCCGTGGCGCAGTGTGTAATGCGCAAGCCCCAGGAAGGGGAAATTGTGATTCGATCTGTCTCAGGGTCCAAGCTTTCCGAATATCTCAACATCGTTGTGGTTGTAATTCACATCATACGCTGCTGTAAAAAATTATAGTAGGCAGAAAATAAAAGGTAAACATTGTGATTATAACAATATTCCTATTGCTACTATTCTTCAATTGACGAAGAAATATCATAGTCAAAGAGAAACTCAGTAGAAATAATACCCAAGTCAATTTCGTTTTAGAAAAGAAGATTTCACTTGATCGCTTTGACTAATTATTAAGTAGAACTAAGACCAATAATCACCCGTGTCACCAGAAATCCAGTCACTCATCGAGAAACTCGATCAAAGTTCCTTTTTCGGCCCTGTCGTGATCGTCGTGCACAAGTGGCCCCATTCCATCCAGGGTAAAGGACATCAGCATGTTCTTCACATTATGTTCTTTCTTGTAAACAATTTCCGCGACAGGCAACAATACTACTTAGATAGCAAGAAAGTTACGTGACAGAGGTTAACTCCTTTCTGGGCTTCTGGGTCTCTGTTTAACATTGGGGCTGTTTTCTCTTCTTTTCCAATTCGCTGGACTTATTAATGAGGTTTTTGCACGCTCTAAGCACTATGAATCTTAAAACTAAGCAATTGCGCTTTTATAAGGATCACTCCGCAGTAGTTTATTGTCTCAACGTGGCTGATTCATCAGTTATCAAGGTCAGTTAACTGGTAATGAGTTCCTTGAGCTTTTGATTAGCTGACATAGAAGTCTCATGCTAAATGATTTCCTACAACAAACGCATTATAGTAGTGTAGTCAGAATCGTATTCGATTACTCTGTTCTGTAAAGTTTTATTTAACCTATCTGAGACAAGGGACATTGATTCCGACGGCATACTATGAAAAAGGCGCGTGTGGCGCAGTGGTCGGAGGCGCTCTGCAACACACATGTGGAATCGATCTTCGCGCCTATGGCCCACCGAGCCCTCTATCTCTCCGGCGTCGGCAAATTGGTACCAGACTTGTCTGGGAGGATAGCAGCACTGGCTCGATACATCGGTAGGCGACCGCGAGTCGTTGTAAAGGCCAGATATACATTCAATCACCTCCAAACGATGCTTAATGAAGTCGAATGCATGGTGCATCCCTCAGGGATTTATCAATGCGGAGAGCTTTTCCCAAGACCGACTTTCTGTTAACCTTGGCATTGATTGCTAATTCGATGTTTTTCTTCAATAAGCAGACACGAGGTTGTTATTATAGGATTTATTAGGATACAATAGCTGACGCTTCGGCGGTTTCGCCTTCTTCAGAGCCTGGAAGAGTCGAACTGAGAAGCGATCTACTCAGCCCAACACTTTCATAACCCCAGCAGATAAAACTTAGCAAATAAAGTTCTATTCGCATAAGAAACAGTTTTATTTAAACACTTACCGTTTATTTGTGTTGTTTAAGTTAGTTGATGGATAGCAGCTGCACAGAGTAATACATGGGCGATGACTGTACCTGTGTCAGGTCATTGGATTAGGTATGGCGCCAGGTCACGCGTGATGACAAGACTCCTCCTTGCGGTTCACTTTTGAATTTTTGGAATTGATCCAAAACGCTTCAAGAGTTTTACGCGCTGATGTTTTCGATTCGTGTGTGAGGATAGTGACTCCTACTTCAAAACCTCCGTCGTGTTGCTGCATCGTATGTTCAGCATTTGGATGATTCTCTTTGGAGGAGAATAGTGGATGGGTCATTTTTGATTTGCGATTCTATTAGGTTGAATGCTAAATTAACCTTAAGCAGAAGATTTCAGAAGTTACTAGATCATTCGCAAAAACCAGCTTCAATTAAGCAAAGCAAAATCGTTTACGAAAGCGCTAGCACTAAAATATGGTCGATTACGTGCCTGAAAAGTCAAGGGTCACCGTGTTAGGAGGCATAACTCTGCCTGATAACGCGCGCTCGCTATTAAAATTGGGTCCAAGTTTCTCACCAGCGCAACCCATTTCTAAAGAAACCTTGCGTAGGATCGCGTGCAGCCTGCACGAGCTCCAAGATCAACTCCAAAGCAACGCTAGAATTGAGACACGAAATAAAAAGGAACGACGAGAAGTGGGGGCACTACCATCACTTCCATTTCCTCAGTTATTCTTTAGACAGCAAGACCCAAACGACGAAGTCGATATAAAATTTCGTATATTTTTGAGCAAAACTCTCAAAGTCCTTAGCCGCTATCGCGCGAAAAAGTTTAGTTCGAACCTTACAGCTGCGCAAAAATCTGATATGCCACAGGTTCGAGAGTTAATAAAATCAAAGACCATTAGTCTAACAGTTAGTAATAAGGGTGGAGAGTCTGTAGTAATTCCTCGCCAGTTAGATGTCGATATAACGGAAGAACATCTTGAAGACGCATCTCTTTATCGCGCATCTACTGAAAAGGAGTTCAGAAGTCAAAATCGAAAACTGAACAACGAATGGCAAAATGGTAAGCGCAGTAGGTTTAAAACCAGCAGACAATTCGCACCTTAAGATCGAACTGCCGACATTTCCCGTCTTATACTTACTTATCAAGACCCATAAGTTAATATCCGCTGATGATCTAGCGTCTACCGACCCTTCCACCTTTGAAGTTAGACCCATGTTCAGTTGTGTAGGCGAGCCTGCGGATAGAGTTGCTTGGTTTATAAATCTAATCCTCAACCAGTTGCCTAAGCACATACCAGCCCATCACACGAACACTCAAATGTTTCCAGACCGTTCTCAACGCACGTCCCAAAAGCGCGTACGTTATGGAGTCGTTCGACACGTTAGTAAAGGTCCAGGAAATATTACGCGCAAATTAGAGGGTTGGCAATGGGACAGCGACTAGCACCAACCCTTACCGCTGCCTTTATGTCTAAAGTGGAAGCACCAGTAATCGATCTCAGGCCATTACTCTACTGAAGGTATACGGATGATTGTTTTGTCATCTGCTCCACACAAGAGGAGATGGACAAATGCTTTGAGTTATTGAACAAACAGTCAGAGTACATAAAATTCACCCATGAAAAACCGAAAAAAAACTGACTTCCGCTTCCAAACGTTCAAATGAACCTATCCGAAAACGACTACATCACAAATTGGTATCGAAAGCCAAGCAGTAAGGATATTGTGGCTCATTACCTCTCCTCTCATCCCTCACACACTAAAAGAGCGCTTATAAGAAATATGTTTCGAATATCTACCGAATAAACGATGACGATGTTTGAACTCTCACGTAGTCGATCCGGCTCTCTTTCGACCGAGGTCCTCGTCTTGCACTCGTTGTCGAGCAGGCAGACGCTGCTTCAACTTGGTCGCCACAGATTTTTTGCCAATTGCCGGCGTACTATTACGAAAAACTCTAAACACGAGCTTTCCCACAATCAACTACATGCGTCATCAGTTCCATTGAAACGGGAACATTAGTGGAACCGGAAATCAATGGGGCATTAAATTGTACGTTTCAACGCCTAAATAATATTAGAATTCACCCGTTCTCCTCTCATGATTTTAGTGTTATTTTTTGAAAATGAAAAAATGT